>VZRR01005979.1:456667-485380 GCA_013398015.1 Oreocharis arfaki
GGCCCCGCAGCCCTGGGCGGCCCCTCAGCCAGCGGTGGCTGGCTGGCTGCTGAGGGGGCGATGCGGCCCCTCGCTGGGTTTGGAGCACAAGCGTCAGGCCGGGGCACGATGGCGGCGCGGCTGCTCTGAGCCAGCCCCTGCTGCCCGCCCTGCCCCGCACCGCCTGCCCGGCGCTGCTCTCCTGGCCGAGGCGTTTTCTGCTGCTCGAAAGGGTTTTCCCGCTGTTCACGGTTCGTGGCCGGGCGCTGTCAGGCTGCCCGCTCACGCCCCACGAGCCGGCACAGGCGGCCTTGTGTGGCTGCCGTGTGCCACGCCGCCCTGTCCCCGCTCGAAGAGGATCTGTGCTGCTGCCGCGGCTGGCCCGAGCTCTGTAGCGACAAGCCCTGGGCACAAAGGGGCCTGGCACAAAGACTGCTCTTTCTGCGGTCTTGGAAGACCTGCTCAGGCAGTGGGGCGGGACACAGCACATAGGGCGGAAGGTGCATCGTTAAAAGATGGGAAAATGACTTACGGTAAAACAAGGAAGGACAAGTCTCCCAACAGTGTTTTGCTGTTGCATACTGAGCTGGACAGAGCCTCAGGCACAGGACAATTAACACAGAGCATTTTACCTCTAGCCCATCCAAGTGGGCAAGAGGATTCTCAGCCCTATGAAACCCTGCACCCTGAACTGGTGTGTCTGAAAAATTCAAGAAATTCTAAACATTCAGGACCGCAAGCAGCTGTACCTGTGAGTCTCTATCGTGCGTTGTGACCAGCCAGCCTTCTCTCCCCAAAACACTTCAATTGTTACTAGTATGGTGGTGGAAGCCGGCAAGCCAGTGTTTGTCAGCACGCATGTATGTGTATTAGATATATCTATGTGTTTTGGATACATACATATATACATATATTCATACTGCATTGTGTGAGGGGTGTGTTGACGTTTCCCCTCCTGTTCTCCTTTACTATACATTACCATGTTGACTAGATGAGACACTATGTTTCCAATATCCTTTTTGAGTTACATCCTGCCCTCTGGATGCAGAATTCAAGACTGATTTGCATTCATCAATATTCAAAATTCGATCCATCAGCCTTGAAATCAGTAATCTGGAGCTATATTTACCCCTCAGCTCCTTGCAGCCACACATTCAGGACTTCCTGCTGCCGCTGAGCTCTGTTAGACTCAAGTCTTTTTTTTTTCCAGATGCTGGCCACTTGGTTACTCTTACTGCCTGATCAAGTGCCAGCAGTGTGTCATTCAGGAAGGAGTACCTTTACTGTATATTTGCATTTAAAGAATCATCCGTTATCCAATTCAGTTTTCAAATATAGTAAGTGCTATCTTTTTTTTTAACAAGTGACTAGTTAGGAGAGGTGAAAATTGTTATGGGAATTAATAGCTGAAATCCTAAACTGAGTAACTGTCAAGACGTAGTTTTATGGTTGGCTTAAATCAACGTAAGTCCATGGGAATGTCTTGACAGCCTCATTCCTGGGCATCTGCTGCTCTTGGGCAGTGTCATGGGCTGGGGTGGAGTGAAGTGGTTTCAGATCCTTATCATCAGGATAGGTTAATGTATGCCAAAACAGCCTTCATGGCACCACAGCGTGTCATGGCATGCTGTGTGTGACACATGTTCTGCTCAGTGTCCCAGACAGAGGTCCTTGCAGCCATACTCGATGTCAGGAGGCAAATGGCAGCTTGGAATTCCTTCACCTTGGCAAGCAGGTGTTGCTGAATATGCAGAACATCCCCCAGTGCCGCTGACCACAGTCACTGCCATGGGCTGAGCAAATTTCTTCTAACGTGCACAAGACCATGCATCTGCCGTGTGAGTGCCCTAATCTCATGCCCTTGCAGAGCACCCTCATGGGGCCTCTGCACTGCATATCCCAGGCTCCTAAAATGAAAGGTGGAGAGTTACCAGCTCCAGAGTTGCGTGGCTGGATGGGTGCTCCAGGGATGACAATTCCAGAACTGTGTGTGACTCACCCTCTGTTTTTAACACCATGGAAACGGAATAATGAATCAGAAGTGCTTGCTACTCTCTTCACCTCACAAGGTGCATACTTGAGGTACCCAGGCACTAAGAGCTGCTGCTGCTGCACATCACTGATTGGTACTTGGCAGCCATCAGAGTACAGAAGCAGCACAGGCTGAAGGAGGAGTATTTTCTGACTTTACAGAAATCTCTGAGACAGAAATGAGTTTACCAGAATTTGAGAGCATTTCTTAGAGGTGAAAAACAGGTCACAGGTAAACAGAAAAGAACTTCTTATTTTCAAGGAAATGAATTTTGAACTCCTGGTGACTGCAGTGATCGGAGAAAGAACTTGTGATAGAGCCCAGTGGTGAACTTCAGAGGCCACAGAAATGGCCAGTATCCAGCCAAAAGCAGTAATGACCAAGCAAATCTAATTGCTGGAGCACACTCAGACAAAGCTGGTTCCTCACTTTGGCATCTCACTGCACTCAGGAAGCATCGAGTTTCACTACCCCTATGCCACAAGACCTGCATCCCACCAGGCACCACCGAAATAGCCCAATGATTCAGAGAGCCCAGCAGCAGCAGCACTAAAAGCTTTGTGAATGATACCCTCTGTGGAGCGCATGCCTCTGAGGAAGCCCTCCAAACCTCCCCTCACCCTCTGTGGATGGAAGCAATGACTCACCATGAAGCAGGAGGCACTGTTTGTTTGGATTCAACTCCTGGATGCTCATTAGTGAGAATTATTATTGTGGACTAAGCTGCCTTATGCATTGAAGCGCTTTGGTATCATAGTCCTTTCCTTTAGTATGCTGTGCATCCTATTTGCTTCTCTGTCGTCCTCGCTGAACTCAGTGTTACCATTTCAGCTTCATTTCCCATGGAAGCAGGGCCTCTGCTTGGCCTCCTCAGGCATCCCTTCTCTCACTTGGGCTAGTCCTTGTCTCAGTGACTTTTTAACTTGTTAGCTTATTTGAGTTAAATCTGACAGAAGAATAGAGGTCACAAAAGTAATTAAGATCCTTGATTAAGTGATTAAGTAATTAAGTTTCATAAAATAATTCATTTGAGATAGAAGAAAGTGGAGCTCTATGTCTACCAGTTCAATTCAGGAACCTGCTGGTTTCTGATAGGGGAAATCGGAGCTCTTATGGTGTAGCCAGATTGCCTTCAAGAAGAGGACTAAGCAGAGAGAAAGGAAAAGCAGAGGAACTTGCATAGAGGCACATGGAAATAACAGGGAGTCTTAATACCATTCAGTTAAAAAAATCAACCTGTCAAGGGAGAGAAATCCATAGGAAACTGCATTTGATGAGATCTGTTGCTCAGGGCACTTCTTTTTCGCCTTTGCTGTCTTGTCTACCCCTGCAAAATACCAATTTTCCCTCTAACAATTCTGTATTTTCAGTGGGACTGCAAAGAATGCCAGACGAAATCTAACTTTTGGTAATGTAAGAGAGTGTTGGAGAAAACCCGTGAAATGCTAACACCGTTTTTCTCTCTCCTTACACTGCAGATACATTCCTTTACAAAAAAATACAGTAAATATATTTGACTCTTAAGTTGTGGATCCTGGCACGATTTTGCTGCAAGTTAGCAAGATTTGCAGTGCCTCCCTGTGAGCTAATTCCAGGAGCCTGAAGCGAGGGGCAGGACGCGTGTGCTAGTTTGAGGCACGGATTCCCGGCAAGCCCCTTAAGGGAAGCTCCAGACTCCGCTATCCCTTTTGCACGGATCACTTCTGCTGGTTTAAGCAGCCTCGTCCACCGGTGCGGTCCCAAAATCCCTCTGGGGCTCCGAGTTACCATTCCACTTGGCAGTGGCTTGGGCAGGGCGGCGGGCTCCCGGGGCGCTGGCTCCCGAGGAGTCGGTCACGCCTGGTGGGCTCTGCCCGCGGCGGGGACGGGGCGAGCCGAGCGCGTTGCGTCACCTTCACCGGGAGCCGCGGCCGCCCGTGCCAGGACATTCCTCGGGTGAGTCACGGCCCGGCTGCTGCCGCTGCCGCCACCTCACAGCCCCGGCCCGCCAGCTGCTGCCCCCGGCATGGGAGCGCTGCCTGCCTTCCCGCCGCCTTCCCCAGCCACCACCCGGGGCTCCGGGAGGGCCCCCCTCCGCCCCTCCGGCCGCAGCGCGGGGATGCGCTGAGAGAGGCCGGCTGCGCGGTCCCCGGGCGGCGGTGCCGGCCTGAGTGCTGCCATGCTTCGCTTGCGTTGAGCAGCCTCTTCCCCTGCCAAGTGGGGAAGGCTCTTTTTAGCCCGTGCAGGGATGCGGCTGAGGAAAACCTCCTTTTCTTTCCCCCCTTGCAAAGCCCGTCACCCATCCGCGTTCCCTGGACGAGTTGACCTGTTGGCCATATGCCAGAAGAGCCGGCAGAAGGAGACAGCAGGAAGCGGCAGCAGCGTAAGCCCAGCGGGGATGCTCGAGGAGCAGCAGCCACATGTTTTTCGGTGCAGGGTGGAATTCCCCGTCTCCCGCCGTGCTGGTAACTCGCACGTGCCACTGAATCACAACGCCGGGCAGCCGCGGGCCTGCCAATGGACAGCAAAAGAGCGATTTAATTAAAATGTTATGTCTTGTAATGACGTCATTTTAGGGATGGTATTTAAACACAGCAAAAAAGAAGGAAATAAAAATTCCCCCTGTGAGAGAAACATAGAAAATAATGGCGGAACAGAACAAAAAATTCCCCTAAAGTCTGAAATACAGAGAAACTTCACTCAGCCTTATTAATAAAAACAGAAGATAAAAATTGCCTTTACATAATTAGCACATATTCGACTTTCACAAAGGTTTGTACATTTGTAGCACTAGAAGAAATAACTATTGTTTATCCTGCCAGCCTTTGTAATTCCTGTATGCCCTGCAAAATGTGTCTAACTGCTGCAGTGTCCTTTTGCTACGCACATTCATCAACAGCACTCAGCAGTTTTTACACTTTCCCCATGTCTTACAAATTGATTGATAATCCATATGCTGGGAGTCTCCAAGTTTCTCTCCCCAAGCTTAGAAAGTCAAATTCTGCTGCCTCTTATGCTAGGATTTCAATAAACTTGCCACAGCACAGAAGCAGAAGTTTTTGTTTCTTTTTAAAATCAGAACAGAGATAAAAGTGTGGTTTCTTTCCTTACTCTGTGTTATGGCTCAACAGTTGGTTCTTTGCTCACAATATTATATTAATTATGTTGTATTACATATTATATTATATTTAGTATCTAAATATAATAGATCTTACACAAAGGAGTAAGGACAACAGTAATGTTACCAAAGTGCCTATCTACAACTTTCCTAACAGTGAGTTCATCTTGTTTAGGTTTCTGAAAACTTGTTGAGCCACAGAGCGGTGACTCCTCTCAGCAGACAAGTGCGACAGCTGGAAAGGGTAATTTCTTAAACAGCTTCAGCCTTGCAGGACAAGTGCCAAAAGTTAGGATACAGTCAGCCATCTCAGCAGATGGCACAATTTAAACTGGTGCACCTCCAGGAAAAGGTGGCGATGGTTTTCCCTGCAGGATAGGTGTGTGCAGACCTTCAAGTTGCTGTGGCTGGCTGACACATAAGGTGTATAATAATTCGATTTTCTTATGTTCTTTTTTACAGAAAAGCTCCCCAAAAATGGGCTCCCTGAGACAGCCAGGGTTCCTGGTAGGACAAGGAATCCTTGTTTTTCTGTGCCTGGACAAGTGCGAAGTAGCACTATACACAGATTGTACACAGATTTCAGGCATTAATCCCAAGTCTTCCAGGCTTGGCCTGATTCTGCTGCTAACCTTCATTGCTCTGTGCTTCTTTTCCTGCTTAGGTTATGTCATCATGTTGGAATAAAGTCCTTGGAAAATGGACTGTTTCTAATCATGATCAGCACTCCTATGACATTGCAGGTCTCATTTAAGGAGGCATCTTTTAAATAAAAAAAAGAATCAGCAGCAAAGGATCAAATGCTCTCCAGGATGTAGAGGAAGCCACGACGAAAGTGTCAAAATGGTGGAGATTAATTCATATGGCCTGTTTAGATTGGAAGTTTTAAAGGTCAGACAAAAAAAAAGACAGACGGTTTTGGTTCTGGAGTTTTAATACTCAAAATTGCTCCAGACAAATCTCGGGCTCAGTTTGCAGCATTGCATCTGAATGAAAGGAAATTCTGTTTGATGAAGGTTGAACCCAAGGATTGGTTCTAAGAAACCTCTTAAAAGCAACAACTGTGAAAACAAAAGATGCATAGTCTAGATCTATTCAAGTATTTCAAAGCCCTCTCACAAGATGCTGTTCTTAAAAAGTTTATAGTGCCTTTTAAAACCCCTAAGTTCTTCAGACAATCTAAAAATAAAACATTAGCTAAGCCTAACATGCTAAATACATGAGTTGAGATCACTTTCTGATGGTTGAGGATGGGCTTCAGGGTGACTGAGGCACAGGAATATTTATAACCATTGCTGGATCGTGGGACCTGTTGATCAGTGCAGAAGTGTCCTCTGGTGACAGCAGTGCTCACAAGCTGTGCCAGGACTGCAGAGCCCAGCATGTGACTGATGGTGGGATCTGCACAGGAATGCTCATGAAAAGCAGCTATGAAGCCCCACACTGCCCAGAGTCAAATGCAGAACTGCCATCCAAACCCCAAACATTTTAGCATCCTGGCTCCCATTTCTGCCATTTTGACCAGAGGATTCACAGCAGCTGAGCCCCAGAACTGCCTGTCTCTTCAAAGTCCTTTCCTCTCCAAGCTAATTTCATCTGTAGAGTGCTCAAATGAGAAAAATTGGAAAGCACATAGATTATAATATACATTCTTATAGGACTGTTAACCTAGGAATTACCAATATAAATCCTAAATAAATTGGTAAGATAAGACTAGCGAATTGACAAAGCTGAAGTTGGACTCTCTGTTATCCTAGCAGAGCAAGGTAATCCTATTGAGGATTCCTTCTAACTTTGTTACAGGGAAATTATGGGACAAGCATGCTATTTTCAGTCCTCCACATGGCGTGGTTGAACCAGGCAGCACAAGCACCAGAATACCTCTAGACCATGGTGCTTTGACACGATGCTGGTGCAGCAGCACTCTGTTAGTCAAATAAAGATCCTTTCTTTTGTGGTTCTTTGAAATCAATCTAAGGAAAAAGATGAACAACAGCAGAGAAGAAAGAAGTGAAAGCCGATCTTCCATGGCCGTCGGCCAGCATTTTGGAGAGTATGCTGTCATGTAACATCCTTGTAGGAAACTTGGCTCAATCAAACATTTCTCTCATCAAAAGCGAGTGACCTGAACAGCTGGATAAACGCTGTGAGCAAGCAGGGAGGCACAGGCGGAATGCTGGAGCTTGCTGCCTTCTCCCCCCTCTGGCAAAGGCTGTGGGACGTCGCGTGGGCTGAGCACCTCCAGCCTGGCCGGCTGCTGGCCATACCTAGAGCCTCTCACAGGGCAGTGGCTGATACAGCCCTGTCTTTGGAGACCCGGGAAGCACTTTTTTTTCCTTCTTTCATACCTAAAAAAATTTAAAGATTCAGCTGCACCTAAGAAAATATATTTAAAATTCATTTCAGCAATTTTCCAGGGAAGAAGCACCACAAACCTAGGAAAGTGATATGTTACAGTAAAGAAACAAACCTAAAGTTGGCCTAAGTGCACTTTTTGGAAAAGATATGCAGTCTGTGGCTTTCTGCCCCAAGAACATTTCAGGTGTAGCTTGTATTGATGTGCATTTTAATGCACTCCAAAATGCCTTCCGTTACCTGAAAGGAGGCTACAAGAAAGCTGGAGAGGGCCTTTTTACAAGGGCATGGAGTGACAGGACAAGGGGGAATGGCTTCCCACTGCCAGAGGGCAGGTTTAGAATACAGAAGAGGAAGCAATTCTTCACTGTGAGGTTGGTGAGGCACTGGAACAGGTTGTCCAGAAAAGTTGTGGCAGTGTTCCCTGTCAGTGTTCAAGGCCAGGTTGGATGAGGCTCTGAGCATCCTGGTCTAGTGGAAGGTGTCCCTGCCCATGGCAGCTAGGTTGGAACAAGATGATTTTTTGAGGGCCCTTCTAACCCAAGCCATTCTCTGAGTTCTATGATTCATGAATGATATTATTTTAATAGTCAGTGACTTAGAGCAGTTAAAAATCCCAAACTTTGCCCAAGTACCTACACATATATCCCCAAATACCCAAACATATTTTAGGGATGGTGCTACATCAGCATCCCTACTGGGAAACAAGGTAATCAGTTTACTTACCTGACTTTGCAACACAAGTTATTTTACCTTTTGCATCAGTCTTAATCATTTTCAAACCCCAGTGCCCTAAAATGGGAAGCTTTCTTATTGGTGGTAACTGGAGATTCTCTGAGGGGTTTTTACAGAGGTGTGGTACTGGACATATACATAATTAAGCACTTCAAAGGCAAGGTTTTAATAGAGCACTGTCTGAGGAAGCACCAAATTAAGGGAAGTAGGTAGCTGATGAAGGGCAGGAGGAAGAATACATCACTTGGTAGCAGGCTGAGACATCTCAGAATATCCCCTTGCAGCAAGCTGGGTAAAGCACCAGGAGCACCTCTGAAGAACTAGACTATGTCACTGTTGTGAAGATCGAGGCAGTTCAGCAGTGCAAGGGAGTAACTCTCGGAGTTACAGCCAAATGCTGCACAAAGAACTTTGCGGACAAAAAAATCTGGACACTGGCAATTTCTTTAGAGTAAGAAGGCTCTTGGAGGGTAGAAATAGCCCTTGCTAGCCTCAAGCGTTATGTAGAATTGCTGTGATCAGTTACGACAGTGATGAACAATAGGTAACATGACCAGTGCTAGATATTATTTATTGAATACAAACAGATAAAACTTGGAAGAGACAAGATCGCTGCAGGGTAAGGGTTAACTCAGTGGTTACATCAATGATTCATAAACCACAAGTGTAATCTCCTAAATCCTAAAGTACTAGATTACCAGTGCAGCAGAAACACAGTGTTGAGCAGGACTCCGGTGCAATCTGGTGT
This sequence comes from Oreocharis arfaki, assembly GCA_013398015.1. NCBI lineage: Eukaryota > Metazoa > Chordata > Aves > Passeriformes > Paramythiidae > Oreocharis > Oreocharis arfaki. The sequence goes on from VZRR01005979.1 coordinate 465,614, forward strand.
CCCCAGAGACCTGCTCCCTGCATGTGTCCATGGAAGACTCTTCACTTCTGGACCATGACAGATGCAGGGATGGCTGGTTGCAGGGCAGCTGGTGACTGCAGCAAGTGGAGTGGAGCTGTTCAGGGGCTGCTCCCCTATAACTATACATGTACATTCAGGCTGGTTTTCAGCTGCTACTTACTGGTTTCTAATGCCCATATTTGCTAAGATATGCTAAGATCATCTTTCTTTATTGTTAATACTAACATTTAAGTGCTCTCCCCTAAGTACTTAAAACCTCACCCCTCCACAAAAGAGGCATCCAGCAGTGGGTGCTGGGGCACTGGCCACAGCTCAAACCCCTTACAAAGAAGAGTGCTAGCTCACATCTGTCGTGTGGGCTGCCAGACCAAAGCCACACAAGCTTTCCAGCATTGTCACAGGCTCCCAAGAAATTAGACTTCCAGCAGGTGAATCTGACACTGGATATGCCAGTTAAGGTGATCGCCTGCCTCCTAATACAGGTGAAAGGACTTGATACAACAAGTCCTAGCTACACTGGTGTTGACACTTAAACATGAACAGCCAGTACCAGCTTGACTGCAACCACCACAGAAGGCTACAGCCAGCATTTGAAGAGGCCTTCTCCTGTCACCTCATCCTCCTTGGGTAGGAAGGGCTGCTTCTAATACCAGCAGTTACTGTAAGGATTGATCTTCTGCATCTTTGGTAGCCTGTGGTGGCCAAGAGGTGAGCAACTTGTCTTTGAGGAAATGCTGCTGTGTCCTGGACAAGTGAATCCTTTGGGTTGGGAGCCCAAAGGGACTGGTTCCACAGCTATTGAAGAGTTATGTACAAAAAACTTTGGAAGAAATTGCCTAGGGTAGTTACTCAGCTCTGACATGATTGGAAGGGGCAGAAGTTGCACAGCAAAAAAACCAGCTGGTATAGCAGTATCTGGATACATGCCAGGGCTATGATCTATTGGAGCTACCAAGGGCAAGACTTTCAGTGTTGCACCTTGTTAAAATGCTTAGAGGACAGATGCTGCACTTGAAGCTCACGGAAGCTTACTGCCTGTTTTCTTTAAGAATCTGGTGCAGCCTCATTAGTTTGAATCAAGACAATGCTGTTCACCCTATCCATTTTGACACCTTTGTGAAAAACTCTTGCTCAGAGCCCCTGACAGATACTCTGCAGGCCTTACCCTGGTGGTAAGATCAGGTGGGATGGCTGATCATGGTAACACACACATTTGTTAGGGGGGAAAGATGGATGAGGAGCATGAATATTTCAGCCTCTAAGACAAGGAGGGATATAGAAGTAATTCCTCTTTTTCCAAAGGCCACAAAAAAGACATCCTGACAAAGCTCAGAAAAAGCATCACTGAAGTTTGAAAAAGCTTCAAAGAAAGTACCAGCGCAGGCAGTCTGCTCTGAGGAACTTGGTTCACACCCTGCGAGCACCACTAAAGCCAAGGAGAGTCAGATCTGAACTGCACATGCAGCAGACAGGAGTATTTCAAGCCCAGGTGTTGAAAGCAAAATACTACTTCCTGTACTTCACCTTCTGTCTAAGTGAGGCCTTAGGCTTGCAAACTTAATGGGAAATTTGTAACTTTGCTCAGCACAAGCACACAAACACCACTGTCATAAGCAGAGATTTGGGTTGGACTGTTCCCACTTGCTCTATCCAAACTCAAAAATTGTAGTTGTGTTGTTGAGGGGACGCTATTGAAGGAAATAGAGTGACAGGAATGAACAGCTGGGAGTAGGTTTGGGACAGAAATTATTTAAATTGATTCTGCCACAGATAGACTTATTCAGCTCACCGTGCCCCTCCTCAAAATGTATTCACATTCAAGCCAATGGGGATTATTCATGTGAACAAGAACAAGCACAACTGTTCATGCAACCTGCTAGCCAGGACTTTCACAGCCTCTCGGGACTGGACAGATGCAGGGGTATCAAGTAAAACTTATGCCCTGCAACAAAGTCTTCTGCTGCTCATATTCCTAGCAGAATTTATCATTCTTTACTGGGAGCATTTCTTTTATGGGAACAAAAAAGTGTGGCTTTAATCTGGACAGAGATGTCAGCTCTGAACAGGAAAACTTCCACAGAAACTCTGAAGTATTAGCAGACGTTTCTGAACAACATCCCTCCCCATTCTTATTCTTACATTTTTATTATTTTAAAGAATCCCCAAACCACAATTGCAACGCTTTGAACTGATCAGTCTCCTATCCAGTGCCACCCATTCCCTAGGCTCAAGGGAATGCCCATTCTTGCCACCTCTAAGGCAAGGTAAGCACTACAGCAGCCAAAGAAAGCCCACAACTACATAGCAAGCAATTGTTCGGAGCATATTCAGGTTTTAACCCTTTAGCACAAGCTGCACAAACACAGGGAAAAGATGCTGCAGCAGCAAGCCTCATGTTTCAGTTTTTCCTACCTCTCTCCTATCCCCAAACTTCTGCTCCATAGTTTTTGCTCAGAGTGTGGCATATCTCCAAGAGGGCAGGACTGATTTAAAGGTATTGACTCAAACTGAGCTTAATAAATTTAAATTAAGAAATATTGAAAGTAAAACTATCAAGGATAGTAAGGATAGTTTAAAGAAGCTGCTGGTCAACTGAACAAATCTGTGAGGTTTTACACTGTTCGAGATCCAAATTAAAGATCCATACAACTTATGCTACTTACGTTACTCCGTACATACTGATGGACACTTGCATCCCACAGAGACCAGGTATCACAGTGGCTGCAGCTGCCCAAAGTTCATACTGGAACCAGATTCTGCTGTGCTGTCTCCAGCAAATTGCCCTCATAAGTTAATGGGAAGGTGGTGTAGCAGTGCAACTCAAGAGGAAGTCCAAGCTCGACATACTTTGAAAAAAATGTGTCATTTTATTTGTACACTTCCAAAGTTGTATGTAGAAATTTAAGAGTACAGTCCTGCAAATTTACTCATTGCTAGAAGAACTGCCAGGGACACAAGAAGGTATTTATTGATTGATCATCAAGTCAGAGGGGAATAAACAAACAAACAAACAAAACCCCACCCCCAAAATTTAAAAAGTTATGGGACTTTTTTTTTGCCCCAAGTACAAATTTTATAAATACAAAACAAATTCACAAATTACTTTGAATGCTAAATAAATATCTACTTAATAAACTCAGACCGAATACCTCCAGCCAGCACTGGTACAGTACTTGAAAAGATATGCAGTTGTACTCATTAGTGTTGAGAAGATATGCTCAAACAAGTTTTAACAACACACACAGTTTCTTCAACTGTGCTACAGCAGAAGATTTTCTCTGAGTCGATAAAGCCCTCAATACCACAGCTCCTACAAAATCTAGAGGATGAAACAAGGTTATTTTGTGCAGGAAAAAAAAAAGTACTTCAGGAAGATATCTGGACACATGAACGTATTAAAAATGTACAAAACCTCTGTAAACCAGTACTGTATCCAGTACATCTATCAAAATTATTAGACACTGAATAAAACTGTAGCAAAGGTAATCTTTCCTACATTCTCCTGAGTGCTTAATATTATATTGAGAATATAGTGCAGGCCACACTTCAAGGTGGTTAAACAGTTGTTATTGCTTTAAATAGACATGACGACTGCGTACTTTAACAATCCATTTTAATTAATGTAATAAATTCCCTCAAAAAATCCTTTGGAAGGCAGAGGTTAGATTCGTGACTTCTTCGCCGCAGGAGCGGTGTGGTCCACGTTACCAGATGCGATTGGAAGTCCAAGCTTTTGAGCCTGAATGTGGAAGAAAGCTTGAAGTCTAGTTCCAGCTTTTGCTTCACTTGTGTTACGAGGGTTGTATTCAAAGCAGTTCGAAAACATCAGCTCAATATCATCAATGAATTCAGCTAGTGAAAAAAAAATTAATTTAGCATGTCTCAAGTCATCAGACAGCAGTGTGATAAAGCAATATTGACATCAATAAATTAGTACAGGGATCCTACACAGAGCTGCAACACAAAACTGTCTTTAAGTGTATTGAGTTTGTATCATTGTATCGGTGCCCTGCCATGTAAACATTCTTAAATTTCTCTGATTATCAGTACAGGAAATGAATCAGACAGGAACACCAGTACCTTTTCTAACTATTTTATCACTGTCACTCATTGACATCAAAGGCTTGAGAAATTACTAGAAGTTTCATAGCTGCCCATTTTTTAGCTATCCATCATGTATGTTAGTAGTAAAGGAACTATGTTCAAGAAATCATATTTAAAAAAATATTAGTAACTGCTCTTTAAAAAAAACCAAAACACACCACAAAATCCCAAACCAAACACAATTTCAGCTTTCTAATCATCTGACGCAGTTCTATTTTACAACAAGAATTTAAAGTGAGAGAACATGATACAACATACCCCTTTCAATAAATAATACTTACATGCTAACTTATATTCACATTTATTCACTTTTTCACGGATTATATTTAAGGCAATAGGTTTTTTGATGATATCATAGTAGTCTGGTACCTAAAAAAAAAACCCAAATAAAAAGATTCATAGACAAACAAATGGAAGCTTAAATTCTGCCTATGCTAATCATTAAGGAAATAATGTATCAGCAAAAAACATTTATGTTTTGTTTTTAAATAAACAGAGGAGTCCTACACAACTACCTTCATTTCCTGAACTGAATACTAGTTTTTTGGCACTGCTTTTTCCTTTTTTTTTGCATCATTCAAGTAGCAGACTACAACAAACATTAGCCAGCAATTAAATTAATAAATCTACTCATAAATGCCCTGTGAGCAACTGTAAGAAAATTGCATGAGCAGATAAGCATTATGCTGTTCCAGCTATTCCCATCTGCCAAAAATTATTTCCAATATTTTAAATTTTTTATCTTTCCTGTAATATATTACAATGTTAAAAGCTCTTTAATCATGAGTAATAACCATTTTGACTCTACCACTATTCATTCAGAATTCTGAGATTCCATTTACTTGTGTTGAAGAGAAGGCAGTGAACCTTTCTGCAGCAAGCAGAAGACTGTACGCACGTACCAGAGATAAACTGCCACTCCAGAACAACATCTATGCCATCAAGAGTGAGGGGAGGAAAAGGACTGCCTAACCTTTAAGTGTACTGATCATTTGGATCTAATTTTGAATTCCAGTAAGCACCAAGTCTAGGGTGACTGTCTCACAAAGTGGGGTGGGGGAAGTGAAAGAAAAAGGCATCTGATCCAAGTTTGACCTCCCCCCTCCAAAGAAAGATACCCACATGCACCATCATGTGTTGTTTTAAAATCAAGTTTATGGTTATGGCCTGTAATTTTACTATAGGTCAAGTGCAACTTGCAACTGAACCTAAAGGAAGAATTAGTAGAGAAATAGAATTAAATTGATATATTTTTCATTCCTTTCCCTTCAAGAGTGGTGTTAATGTAATTTCTAAAAAGAAAAGTAATTCTCTTTCTGGCTTGCTGTGCACTGACCATTCAATGTATTCTTTACATTGTCTTAAAGGCAGTTAAAAGGTTAAACCAAAATTTCTGTCATGATGAAGAAAGTTTGGGTCAGGTATGGATTCTTCCTTCCAACTATACAGAGACTATCCCTTTGTGATCGATTCAGGCAAACCAGAATGCATTGAATTCTAACAGTTTCGTTTCAGGATCAGAACTAAGTTGAATTCTCCATCTTTCCTTGCATTCACCAGATTCTTGCCCTTCCCAACATAATTCCAGTACTCTAGTAGGCAGTCACTACCACTCCATTTCATTCAAAATTCCTCTCCTCCTCCTCTATGCTTACTTCTTTCATTCACATCTGTACATCATTCTCTTTGTCCAGATAGATCGATCTTTCCAAATACTTATGCCTCTGAACTCAGAGTTTCAGATCTTCATTAAACAGCTATCATTGATCATCTTAACAGAGCACTTAAACACCAAACTGTAGATCCCCAAGAATGTCTGTGCAGAGTTGCCCCAGAAGGTTTGGAAAGGACAGGCACTTTGACAGGGTTGGATAGTTCCAGCAGTGTCTTACAACTGACAAGCCAGTGGAGCCTGCAGAAAGCAGCTTTGGGAGCTTTTACTGTAGTAAAAACCTCTGGAAGCAGCATTTACCTTGGGTACCCACTTTATCATGCTGTATTTTGAAATTTAAACAAGAGGGAAATTAGGAATGAAGCTACAAAATCATCTTTTTACTGCATTATGGTTAACATCAGTGTGAAGTTTTATCGCTGGTCTGTTCTCAGAATGTCTTTGCATAAATTAAAGATTAATTCAACTAATTAATTAATAACCACAAGCTTACCTTTAGCAGTCCTGTGCTCTAATTGCTGGTTGGGTTTTTTTTCAAACCAAAGCATTTCACATTTTTAAATGCCCAATGAAAAGCATACTTAAAATTTTCCCAATACCGTATCAATTGTAAAAGTTATTTCTGGCACCAAACACCTGAGCTGAAATTCAAGAGTTCTCCTGAATCCCACTGCTTAGCTCTATCCCCCTGTTTGGACCATGCTATAAATTCCCAAGGTTCACTGGCAGCAGGCAGGACTCTCAGCCATAACTATTGCCTTTACAGTTCTGTCAGTTACCTGGATTTTGGACACCAGTTTCATGAAAGGCCAGCTGTCATCATGTCGTACCAGTTCCACTATGAGTTGTTCAAAAGCTGAGAGTTCGTGGACTCCCCCTTGTCGTCCTGAACTTCTCCTGTTCAGTATTGGAGGAGATGATTCTGGAAAAAAACCAACCAAACACCCCACCAGATAAAAATTAAAGCCTGATAAGTAAAATTTAAAAAAAAAAATTTGAAAAGTGAAACGCCATTATTTTGGGGTACTAAAACTGTAGTTTAAAAGCACAAGGCATGTAGTTTGGCCTAAAGGGTTAGCTATACTCCAGTCTTGTCTTTTACTACTAAAGCGTCTCTTGTCATACAAAACGCTACGTACCAGGACTTAGCTGGGTGCCTCCTCCACTGCATTAATTTTGGAAATGATTTTTTTACACTGATTTCAATCTTAAAACAATTTGTTAAACACTTGAAGAAAAGCCCTATTAGAGAAAAACCAGAATAAGCCTCCCGCCTGCTCATAACTTTTACTTTCACAAAACCTCTATTCAGAGTGGTTTTATCTGCTTTCAAGAGTGATCAGCAGGGTGGTTAAAGGAAAAGCTGAGAAATTCTGAATGGTGACGGGCAGAAATGGTGCAGAATACAAGACTGCCACACTGGAGTACAAGCTCTTTTACACTCTTCAGTCTCACACTGGGTCCTTTTTGTTTTAAAAAGGTTATTGTATCTTTCGAAGTATTTCCTTACCATCAAACTATTGCCTTAACAAGCAAGGACACTGTTGGCCCTATACCAGACAGACAACATTTTTCTACTGGCAGCAGTTTCTTGTTGCATGTGTATATTCCCAATTTCACTACCTTGCCTTTATCTGTGTTCTTCACTGTTTAATTCTTTAATAAAACAAACCCAAAAAGCTACGAGTAAATATTTGCATTTGCGTGGGTTAAGGCACTTTCAAATTTTCTATCCACTTATTATAGAGCATATTGTGTGTAAATATGAAATTTCAAATATGGATATGATAAATCTCAGACGGCCGAAAATTTTTTTAATTTCAAAAAAATTCTTTCGCTTCTGTCACTGCAAAAGAAAAACTCTCATTGGAAGTGGCAAAACTGCCTTCAACCACCACTTCTAGTCTCCTTGCTCTACCAGTCAAATATCTTAGCAACGAACAGAATGTGGATTTTGCTGTGATAAACACATTTCTCTAACCTGTGGATTGTCGTTTTCTGCCTCTTCTCTTGGGTTCAGTGACAGGAAGAGAAAGCTTTGAAGCAGAAACTGGAAACTTTCTAAGCCGTTCACTGGAGTCTGCGGTATCAACAATTCTAAATCCAAGGGAGTTGGAAGGGCTGTTTTCCAGTGTGTTATCAACGCTCTTTCTTCCTCTTCGTCGCCTTCGAGGACCGAGCAACTCCACAAAAACATCTGCTTGTAATGAACTTTGGCTCTGACGAGTGGTGCGGCTATTAAGTCTTAAAGTAGGCTTTGTCACTGCTGAAGAGGCTGATTTTATGTTTCTTAAACCCCTTCTGGTAATTTTTGATGAAGATTCAATTTGCTGGCTCCGAGAAGCGTATCTTGCCTGACGCTGGCTGTTCTGACTTGAGAACGGATTGTTGAGTTTGGCTGCTCTCATTTTTAGTGGAAACTTGACCTGGGATCTTCCTTGCTTTGATGGGCTACAAAGTGAACAGTTATGTTTATTTATTTCAAAATTCCAATAATCTCTTTTCCCTCAGTTTTCTAATTCAGCATTTAAAAAACCCAGCCATTCAAGGTTGAACTGATAAGGAGCTGGCTTGTAACCTGATGCAGTCAGTGACCCCCTATTACCCATCACCCATAATTACTGTTATCTTAAATAATGCTCTGGGGCCTCTTAATTAAATACTAGGTGGAGTACATACCTTAAAGAAATGCTGAGAATTCTGATCAGCTTTGCAGCTTATGCAATAGGAATACATTAACTGGAGGACCAACTATCAATTTCTTTAAATGACTTCTTTCTCACAGCAAGGGTTAACGGGTGAGGAATTCTGAACATTATTATCAGCCACATAAATAAAATGCAGCTGTAAAATGCTACATATAAGAGTTATGCTCTGGTCAGGGTTTACAACTAATACTCAAGACTCCCCTTCCTTTACAAGGGAGAGGGAAGATCCCAGAGATAATTTATTTTCAAGGATATGCACATTCTCTCCAACTATTGCAGATCAAATGTCAGAGCTACAAACAACCTTGCTTCAGTCAGTTCAAAAGACTGTACCAAAAAGAAGAAAAAAACTCTGAGACCAGTAAAGTTTCCTTCAATTTTTATGTTGCTGGCATATGTATCCAATAAAATTTTTACTGAAATGATCACTTTGTATTATTTAGTTGATTGTGTAGGGTTTCTTGGTTGGTTGTTTTTCAAGGAGGTTTTCTTGGGTTGGTTGGTTGGTTGGGTTTTGTTTGTTTTGGTGCTCTTATGGCTTTGGGGGGCTTTTTCAGGGGGTAAGGGTGGTGTGGTTTGTTGGCCTTTTTGAAACAGCTACTGCATTAGTCCTCGAGCCTTCCCAATGTCACGTGGCCTCCGATGGATTCTCTTCCCTCATGTTCTAATACTGTGTGCATCTAGTCCTCCAAAATCCAAAACTAACTCCAGGTTTTCTCCAGAAAACCTTTACTGTTTGAAACTCTCCACTTTACATTCAAACAGTAGCTGCACAGAACTGCAGCTCTGATGGCCTTCCCTCACCCATACATCCAAGGCTGGAATTTTTATCCTGAAAAATGAGTTTAAGTCCAGTGGTCCTAGCTAATGTCAGTATTACATCTTTGGTAAGAGCCAAATTTGTAAGAAGCTGCCATTTTTCTAAAAATAAACATCTTTTTCAAACTAGAGTTTCAAGATACATGCCTATGTGAGCAATTACTCCACGTAATGATCAAGGTGATATTTTAATGCAAGTCTATTTACCTTATCTCTTCCTCCTCTTGATATTCATCCTCCTCATCTTGCTCTTCTTCATAATGCTCCTCCTCACTTTGTCCCACCTCATCATAGGTTGCCTCCTCTTCCCCTTCTAGTTGCTCAGCAGTCTCTTCATCACTTTCCACAGAAGGTCTCTGTCTGGAGGAGAGGCGTCTAGAGCGCTGTTTTGGTCGGCACTCTGGGCAAAACCAATCTCCTTCAGGAATGACCTAGAAACAGAAGGGGAAAAAAGAGAAAAAGCATTAGCAATATGCACTTAAGCTGTAAGAACTATTCAAGTTCTGTGTGAAAAGGAAGCACTTCTTTCTCCTGAGATACCTTCAGCTTGGGCCTGATGCAGTAGGTATGATATCCTCGATCGCAGCCATCACACAGCACCATGCTTTCTGCATCGCCTTTCTTCCGACACACTTTGCAGCGAGCATTGAGGATGGACTTGGACCAGATGACACTCCGATCCAACGTAGACAGATGAAGGAAGACTTGGGACAAGCTGGTAGAAGAAAGAAGTGACTCTCTCCAGCGATCCAGAACTGTTTTATAGGACCGTCCACCATCACTGGCATCTTCCATTGGAGAAGGGGATTTAAAAAAATAAGAAAAATGACAAACCCCCTCAGAATTATAAAACTTCTTTTTCAAAGATCCAGATTATTCTAGAATATGAGGTAATACTCTGACTGTCACAGACAGCAGTAGCAAACCGGGATAATATTTCAACCTTTGTCTTATCTCTTCAATACTTGAGTATTTTCTCCATAGTTTCCAAGATGCTGAAGCTTTAAGATTCTACTCTTCAATACCTATTCAACTTAGAACTTGTACATACATAGGTCATTAATAAGACAGTAAACTCAGATATCAACCTGGAAACCTAACAATTTGATTTCATTTATAAAGTATAAAAGATTACTTAAGATTATGAGACAATAAGCACATGTCCATTTAACCTGCCTTTGTATTTGTATTTTGAAATCCCAAAGTGTTTAAAGAAAGTACCTGAAACTTCACTGGCAAAAAACAGCTTGAAGGGCACTTTTCACCCACACTTGCTCCAATACAGTCTACCAGAGAGCCTTTCATCCCTCTGCCCATGCCTCAGTGCCTTCATTCCTGCCCTGCACTCTGCCTTCACAAGCACCTGCATCTCTGTGTGGCTGACCAAGTTGTGTGACTGACCCAGATGAAATACAACTGTTTCCTTAATACCTTTTAAGCAAGGTAGCACACAGGAATCTGTGGTACACATCAAGTGTCAAACCAAGTAACTCCTGGGTTCCTAATGAAGGTAGAAATAAATGGGGGGGGATGAAGGGGGGGACAGGGGTGAGAAATTAAATGTTATTTAAAAAAAGTTTTGGTTTGCAATCCAGGCTGTGGAAGTGGCCACACAAACACACACACTGAATAGCGAGGGAGACAGTACTGAATGGGAATGGGCAGCTGGGAACTAGAGAAGCAAATGGGCTGTTTGAGGACCTAAGAGAAAAAGAAGTTATAAATGACACCCTGCTTTGCTGCTAATGAGCAGAAACCTAGTTTCTTTATTGAAGCTGAAAGTTATTTCTTGCATTTTAAAGTAAGAAGGTTTGAGGACAGGAAGAGACAATACAACAGTGCTTTTGATTATGGAAATGTCCACAGAGCTCCCTTCTAAAAGTGATAGTCCAGCTAGTACTGCGTCATCTCAGTTGATTAATGCACTCCAGTACATAATGCCACCCTGCCTGCTGCACTACTGACAGTGGGCACACGAATGGCCTGTGATGCACCTGTCTGCCAAATGATTTATTCTCCAGAATAGGAAGAGAAAATATCTAATAACAAACAAAAAAAGAACAAAAATGAGACTAATTGCTCTCCTGGCAAGGCTCTTCTGCCTTCTCATCAACTGGCTGCCAGGATTTGTCTAATCTTGCATACATTTGCATTAGCAGCACGCAACATAAGAGACATGATGGGAGAAGGCAGAGGATAAACAGGCAACACAGGTTCAAAATTAAATACAGCCACTCCTGAACTGCAAACCTGTATTTCCTAACATTTCCTATTACTTAGTCCTTAGGCTTCCTGTGTTATGAACTTAACACTGTCTTCTGAAGACAGTGGACAAGGTCCTTTTCACAGCACTGCAGTGTATCTCCATGGATTTTTAAAAAATTCAGTAAGAAAATTAAAACCACTTGAATCAGGTTTGTACTATAACTCTTACAAAGACACTTTATCTTAAGCACATATATAGTTTGGCAAGCATTTCTTTTGGCAATGACAGCTTGAGCATTATTACTCTTATTTGGAGGTTATTTTCAGCCTGGATTGGTTCACCAATATAGTTCATCCCACAATACGACAAATATACTGCAACTGCGAATTTGCAGATCAAGTAGAGATGAAAATTACTGACCACAACCTGCTCTAGCACATCCTGCTGCTGAAACAAACAAGCCAAACAACACCCACTGTTTCAGATCCCAATTTGTAAAATAAGAATAACACTTTTTTCTTCCATCCATCATCTTTCTCATTTAATGTGTTAACTTGGAGGGAGAAATGGCCTCTTCCTTTGTGTCTGAGCAGCTCTACACTGCGCAGTGGGATACCCTTCTGTCAGCTAAGTCCTCCAAGCCTTGCTACAATGCAAATGAAGTCATTTGACAGATCTATGCACTCATCTATCAATAGCTAATTGAGTTCAGGGAAGGGTTTTCCATTTTAGTGTTTCTAGAAAGGATATGCAATTGCACAATGCTGTGAAGTTTCAAAAAAAATGGGGACATTAAAAGGAAGGGAAAAAAACCCCAGGATTATGTGAACGTGCACATTTTGGTCCCAAGGTGATAAAAAGAAAATACAGTGCTTTTTTTCTGGTTGCAGAAACCTTTCTCTTAGTTTTAAATATTTGAGCTGTATTTGTTTCGGTATCCATGTTTATACCTTTGTCTTCAATAGCACAACTCCTTCAATGTAAGGAACTGGCTACAAAATTACTTAAGTAAAAAACAATAAAAAAGGAACCTGATAAAATATTCAATGCTTTCTAATTCTTAGCAATACAAGTAACATTTAAAATTTACCCTCTCTCTGACTAGTCTTGTCTTTCACTCTCTTCCTCCTTTTATACCCCCAGTGGTGCCTTTCATCATCTTCTGCATTACCTACCATTAAATTCATAGAGTTATTTCAAATACCTTTTTGAAGCACGGCAGATTATTTTTAAATTAATTTTTATATTCCATACTTGGGTAGTCTAAAAACGTGACTTGAACAGTGATTCTAATATGTGCACACAGTGAAGGCAGACAGTGAAGGGTAAGAGAGTACTGTGCATGGAGGAATTGCACATCCCAGTGTTTACTCTGACTCCCGCTACAAACAGAAGGCTTGAACTGAAAGCTCTGAAGCCTACCCTGCCTTACCTTTCTGTCCATCTCTGGTACAAATGGCCAGAGGAGCAGACACTAACCACAGGTTTCTCTCTCAGCAAAGAATTTGTCTGGTCTGTGCTACCACAAACCTCCTCACATCTCAAAAAATGTAGCCAGGTTATGGGCACAGTTCTCCAGGACCAAAAGAATTAGTTCATCTGTCCACTTGAAACAACGTACTTCAGATATTTTTGTGCAGGAGTGTTCTCAAGTGTTAAAATGATGAAATTAGCCTCCCAGGAAGGAAGAGCCATAGTCAACCTCATCTGCTCCAACTACAAGGCACCTTCCTTGACTGTCTTCTCTGAAGAGTAACCAAAAATTCTTTATCATAAAAAAGCCCATTTCCACCTCTGCTGCCTCTGCTCATGAAACTCTGCAGGGAAGTAATGAAAGCATGAGAAAAAAGTATGTGTATACACTAATCACATCCCAGGACACTGCTGGGAGACATCTGATGCTATTATGAGGACAATTATAAATAGGAAAGGAAACAACTTTGGGAGTAGAGGAAACAAAGATAATCAAAACCTAAAAAGAAAGGAATGGAATAAAGACAAGCAAAAACGAGCAAAAAAAGTTAGTGTGGGTTTTTTTGTCTCGCAAGAAGTGCATGGCACAAGTTACAAAGTAGCCAAATGGTTCCCTCCATCAGTCTCAAAGGTGCTCCCCATGAATTAGAATCCAACCTTTTACATGGAAATCTGAAGGATGCTTAAATGACTGAAGTCCTGAACTAGTGCAGAAGGCAGACTTTTTTTGTGGATGCCTCACTGAACTCCAGGGCAACCAAATCACTTCATCATTTTATACCTCAACTTTCACATCTCTGTAAAAGGAATGATGAGACCTATTACTGCACTGCAAAGTATTTTGAAATTTAAGGAAAAGTAAATTTATAGCAAAAAATAAGCAAAATCCATAACAAAAATTGCTTGTATTTCTTCCTTCCCAAACCATTTTTTTTCTTAGAAGCAGCACTTCAGATTTTCCTTCAAACAACTATTTAAAAAAGAAAAATGCTTTTTTACATCTTAACTCTGAAATTTTTGCAGGAAAACCATGTACTGCAACTGCACCCCCTCCTTTCCATGAGTCTTCCCAAACATTACCTTGGGCTGCACTGAAGAAAGAAAACCCAAATTTTCATAATAATATTTAATATTTAATGAAAAGATTTCTAAAAGACAGTTCATAATCAAGAAATGCATACAATTCAAATCAATCTACATTTAATCACCAGACAACAGAAGATTAGTGGGCATCTAGCAGCTCTGAGAGGCTAAGGGGGCCATTTCTGGGGTTTCCAGATCTCCTTTCACATCACTATCTCCTCTGTCAGTCTTCTCTTGCTCTTCCACTTGAACATTTGGTATGCACCTCAACTCTAAACCTATCAGAATCACCAGCAAGGCTCTTGGCAGCCTGATAGAGCCTCGAACAAAAACGGAGCCGAGAGGAGCAGCTGGTCCTTTTATTGCTGTGCTGGGTCCCTTTGTCTGCTCTGCACCCTGGAGGCCACCGGCATAAACCTGCCAGTGACTGCAGGGAATTTCAGTATGCTGGCTTTAGGACTGGCAGCCACAAATGAAAACCAAAAATTGTTAAGTATGGCTCCATTCTCCAATAGGAACAGAATAGAGTAAAGGGGGGGGGGGGATGGAGAGGGCAAAGAAACTTTGCAGTGAAAACAAGAACTGAAATAATGACAAAGACAGACCATTTTCAATGTGGTTTAAAGCAGAAATGCAGGGGCACTCTTTTTACTGCAAATGTTCCCCTGTACTGCTACCAAAACAGAACTCCTAACACTTGCTTGACTTCTGATATTTTTTGCTTCAATGGTAATTCAAACAGCCAAAAAAGTTGGGATTATCAGATTTAACATCAGAAGGAGATATGCAAGGCATTCTGTCTAGGGGCTGGTTCCCTTACATAACTGAAACAACTATTAAAAAACACCCCTCCTGCTAGAAAAAAAAAAAAGAAAATAGTGTAGAGACACAACCTATATAAGAACAGTCAAACAAAACCAAAAACTCCTCAAACTAAAAGCCAGTGGTTACAAACTTATAGCTAATTTCTATCATAAAAATACTGTTGGCCACACTCTAGGGGGGTCAGGGAAAAAATGCATCACAGCTCTGAGCACAGACAGTCCTGAAAATGAAGGACCCACTTTTCATTAAAATGTTTAGTAGCACTTTAAACACACCCTTGTCAGGCTCAGTATAGAACCCTTCTTTGTCTGTTACACATATGCAATCTTGCCTTCATTCAGATTCACCTCCTGCTAAAAGCGGCCCCTTACGCAACTGAAAACATGAGACATTTGGCACCAAAAGGGAAGAGGGAACCTGATACTGTCACTTAATGGTTAGGGCAGTAAGCCAGAGCAGAGGACACCTGGGATCCTTCCTGCTCCTCAGAGATGTAGGTTATTCTATACATTACTGTAATCTTAGAGCAGTAGCATTTTTCACAGCAGAAGAGATGCACAGGCACACTACAGTAAACAAACATCAGAGATTTAAGACATGCAAAACATGTACATTTGCTTTCCTTATATACGCCCTCTGTCACTCAGTATAAAACACCTACCAGAGAACAGGATTTCCAAGTTAAAAAAAAAAAACCCACCATCATTCCAAAGGTAAGGCAAAAACATGAACCAACACAAGGTTATGGCAGAGTTGAAACCACCAAAAAAGACACAGAAGGACTGCTAAAAAACTTTCTCTCCAATACTTCTAGGACATTTTTCTTGTTTTAGTCTTTTTCCTCTAACTCAGGATGCATGATCAATGGCTATAACCTGCTAATAACCATGTTCTTCTCCTTAGAGAAATAGTAAACTTACAACTGTCAGCAAGGGGCTGTTGGCAAAATACTCTCAGATCCCATGTGGAAATGGAGGCAGATAATGCACAATGTATTTACAACTTGTATATGAAAAGTAGGACAAGTGCTAGAGGTCAATTAACTGTTGGACAGGTTGCAAAACTAGTCAATATAGCAAGAAATACCCTGTATCATGCCTGGCTTGGAAAGTGCAGACATATCTGAGTTGACCAAACACTCAGCCAAGTAAAGCTTTTAAACAGCTGCAGTTTAAACTATTCCTGTGCTCTCCCCTTTCATCCCAAGCATTTGCTGCACTTCCCTCTTCTAGAGGTCATCACACTAATATCAAAAGCTTGTGGAAGGGAACCCATGCCCACGTGTCAGCCTCTGGCACAAATCTAGCTCAAACTCATCTTCAGTGGCAACTGATACCCAGACAGCAGGCTCCATGCAGGAGCAGCCAAGATGCAGAAACAACTTCAGATCAGCTGCGCCACAGGGCACTAACATCTTGTGTTAACACACCAAAACCTGCGTTTTTGTCTTCAACTGCTACAGCAGAGTCTGCCACAGCATAAGGATTTTATACACAGCGATAATGAAAGGAGAGTATCAGTCTACCAGGGTGTGTAGCAGTTGGTGCTCTGGAGGACCCTGGTGTGCACTGTGCTGGCAAACCAGAGGTGAAAGGAAAGCAGCCCAGCAGGCACACAGCCCAGCTCATCCCCAGCGTGCCATCCAGACAGGAAGTCTGACCAAGACAGCCACCTTCGGAAGGAGGAACCACCTTTACACATTTCTCTAAGATAAAACTCCACTTCTGAATTGCAAAAGGATCCTAAGGAATCCAGACCTGAGGGATCACAGGAAAACAATGCACTTACGACTTTATGCACTCTGGATCCTCTCTATCACCTCTGGAGTCCCATCAGAGGAAGCCAAGTAAGGAATATGTATCAAAGTCAAGCTATAATCCTGCTTCAGTTTAAATTTTTCTTGCAACCTTTTATTTCCAAGTTTTACAGCACAAATGCAAAACCTAAGAATCTTAAAGTTTGCAATGTAAATCTTTCCTACACTTTACTGTAAGTATTCTGTTACTGCTGAGCAAGGTGATCCAGATAAACTAGGCCTATACTGCTTTCAGTGAAATGATATAAAAAGAAGCACACATTTTTACAACCTAGAACTGGCCTCAACAGTAATTCTGAATTATAGTATTCCCCCAGAAAGCTTGATCATTTCTGCCTAAAGGTATAATTTGTCTCCCAATGCATCAGTAAAACTGTAGGGCCACATAAACTCACTGAAACAATTTATGTTAAATAAGCATGTACCTAAGAGTAGAATTTGCTGTTAATTAATACATTTTTTACATATATATCTATATATATAGATACATATATATAGATATGTGGGTACGTTAACTTTGTTCTTTTCCCCAAGATGCCCTTCTAAAGCATCCAGTCTTACAAAACAAACAAGTGGGTGGGGGGTTTTACTGCAGTATTGGGGGGGATGTGCTTGGTTTGTTTTTCAGTTACAAAATCTTATACAAGACTGGAGACATAGTTTCAATTCTGAGACTTACCAAGAGGTGCTTTGAGAAATCTGCGCTCAATTCCTTGTTCTATCTGAAGCAGGGCAGATGCCAAGTAGTGGACCACATTACTGACTGGCTGAGGAGTACTTGTACTTGTTGATGCAGCACTGGGAGCTTCAGTTTTTAACCCAACAAGTCTAGAAGAGAAATGTATTAAATGATCTTTGGCTCTGAACTTAACAGCAGAGATATTTGCCCAGGTATGTATCCACAGCAGCTTCTTATTTTAACTTCATGTACAGGCCTGGATTACGGACATGAACGGATATGATGCATTAGTTATCCCTGTTCCTATGTTTGCTCAATTAGCCTAGTTCATCTAGATAAATCATCTTTAGATAACAGCTATCTAAATTGCAAGAAATGTGGATGACAAATTTCAAAACAATTATTAACATTTCCAGAAAATCTGATGCAACATCCATCAGCTAGTTTATGACAGATTTCAGTGATGAATATAGTCCCAATAGTTCTTCAGTGAAAGCACTTCCAGTGGTGAAGTGCAGCCTTTTAGAACACATCTATTTGCAGAAGTTCAACTACACAGATCCCTACAATTCAAAAGATTTTTGAAAAGAAAATAAACAAAACAAAAACGAAGTAATTTAAAAATGTAAATCAAGAATTATTAACTTGTATGTTCTTATCCTTGGAGGATCTTTATAAAATACCAGCTTTTTATTTAAGGGTGGTAAAAAAACCTCCCAAACAATAAAAAAATCCCTAAAAACCACCTGAAGCCAATCAAACCAACCCCACAAACAAACAAAACACCGAAGAGGTAGTTTTCCAATAAAACAGGACCAAAAGTCTAAGCAATCATTTCAAAGTATAGTTAATCATTCTGAACCACAAACATTAAGTAACACGTAGGAGAGCAACTCACACTACTGAAAATAAAATTCAATTTCTACTTGGGGTTTACAAAAAAATAACTAATTAAGACTGTCTGGAGTCTGCTTTATTCTCGTGAATAAGCAATGCTTTTGGTTGTCCCTGTTCTTTTTTCACACTTAAAAGCTGTTCATTATATTTTGCAGTCGCACACATTTTGAGAGCCTGAAAGCAAACAGAAAGAAAGCTGCACAGTTATTTACATTTCACTAGTCAAACTCCAAGGTCCTAATGAGATGTCACTTGCTCTGAGGTGGATAAAAAGCCCTGCATCAAAAGCAATCTGTCACATGATTTCAGAATCCCATAGTCTGATTTAATATGCAAGACTTTATATTAGAGTAGAGTTTATTCAGAAACTCAGATGGAGTCTGTATTGAATGGAAAAAAAATCAAGCTACAAACTTCTGCAGTTGAACTGAGAGATGGCAATGGAACAAGTACCCAGCATAAGTGGAAACAGATAAATTTCAGCTTCTTAGTTAAAACAGTGGAATATTTCTATATTATGGTTCTCAGGAACCAAATGTCTGTAAATTGTGTGATTAATATAAAAGATAACCCCATCCATTTTTCATGCAACTAGAGAACTCTGATTCAAAAGACAGTCTTACAGGAAAATTCTAATTCAGAGTGATGAACAAGAACTGAAATAAAATGGGAAAAAAACTTGAAGAACTTTAAATTCCTAACATCCAACATAGCACTCATTAGTCCACTCAGAAATACAGCTTTTATAAAAGCCTAAGAGCAGAAAGCCTCACAAAATACTTAAGGCAAACAGTATGTTAGTACAATGATTGTCTTCAATTAATCTTTTTTCCTGAAGTATTTCAATATACATACCCCATCCAGACATACAATTTTGTAAGTATTAAGTATATTAAGGCAGACCTTTATTTCTGAGAAGTATGTAACTTCTGAGAATTAAGAATTTGGAAATCTTCACCATTTCTGTGATTTCTGAAGTTTGATTTACAACAAGAACTGCTATCAGAGACCTACATCTGTATCAAGTCTTTGTTTAAAAACCAAACACCACCACAAACACTTTACAGATACAACACCGTAGGATTTGAGGTTTCCTTTCTTTAACTATGTTGCAGCTTGCTCTACAGAAGTATTATAATTCCTTAACTTGTAATATCACATCTCCATTTTGCTGCCACGTTTAAAGTTAAACCGGACCATGGCCTGTTGCCCTGGTGGTTCTTACTGTGACTCATGAGGTACACTGGCCAGTTCAACTAGTGATTTGTTGCTATTACCATTTTTCCTTTTCAACACTCGTACTCATTTCAGAAATTGGAGTGTTTTCATTTTGTTGTTTTGTTTGGTGGTTTTTGATTTTGTGTCTTGTTAGAGGTCTTTTTTGTTTGTTTGTGTGAGGTTTTTCTGGTTTGGGGGTTTTTGAAGGGGGGCAGGGGGGGGTTCTTCTGGAAAACAAAACATCAA
>VZRR01005980.1:0-10071 GCA_013398015.1 Oreocharis arfaki
TAAAATCAGTTATTAATTTTTTAAAATAGGGTGCTTTTATTGGTGTTTTCTATTTCTGACAAATTACGTTGAACTTATTTATGCAAAGACCCTTAGAACTGCAAAAATCTCTCAGGCTAAAAGAATCTGAGGAAGAACACAAACAATACTTGTAGGATGCAAAGAAATTCTTAAGTAAATGAAAATAAGATTCAATAGCTACAATGTCTTTGTATTTACCTAACAGTGTGAAAAAAGAAGTTGTTTAAAAAGAATGAATGGACTTGCTGAGGGAGATGTCAGCAGAAAAGTGCAATCAACACTGCAGCTCACTCCATGAGCTTTAATTGTGGAGTCCTTCATGATTCTCTTTTGGGTTTTTCTTGGTCTTTGTTTTTGTTCCCCCCCTGTGTCCCATCCCGCCACTCCCCTCAAGTGTATTTGGAATGTCTAGGACTCAGAAACCTGAAGTTTACTACAAACACACATAGAGTGCTTTTAAACATGACATTCTCCTCTCTCCTGGTTGTCCTGGTCACCTTTCCATTGGCTGACTTGCAGTTTTAAAATCTGTGCATTTTTTCCATACATGCAGTTTGTCCTTTCTTTTCACAGGTGGCTTGGTACTCTCTCCACTTTAATTATCTTTGTCAGCCTTATTTGACATTGTAGCAAGAGAAGTGCTCTTGCTATAGTATCTGAGTATCTTGCCAAGTGGCAACAGGGGAATTTTTCAGTACTTGTGAATTAATTTGGTATCACCTGACAGTGAGAACTTTCTCAGGGTGTCAGGTAAAGGTTCATGACCATACCACCAGCACAGCGATTTCTGCTGTTTATTGCATGCAATCACCATTTGCAGCAAGTTTTTTGTTTTATTTTGTTGTAGGGTTTTTTGTTTGTTTGGGGTTTTTTTGTTGTTGTTTTTCGTTTTGTTTTGTTCTGTTTCGTTGGGGTTTTAGGGTTTTTTTGTGGGGAGGGTTTTTTTTTCGTTTTGGTTTGGTTTTTTGGTTTTTTTTGTGTTTTCTTGTTTGTTTTGATTTTTTTTTGTGTGCTTGTACCTTACCATGAAATTTAAAAAAAAAAAATCTCAGGAGAAAGCCATACACTTCCTCCAGGTGGCAAAGCAGACTTTATCTGGCTGCCAGATAATCGTAAAAAAAGAGCAAAGTACACCACTGAGTCAATAATTTAAGCCACTGCTGGTTCAGTGCAAAAGATGACATTTCTCGTCTTGCATAGATTTCTGAAATACGCTCTGTGACAGCTGGCTTCTTGCTCATGTACCTCTGAAATTGTCATAGATTAACATAAAGGTTATTTAAATGTCTGAAAAAGGTTTGGAAAGACTGAAAATAAATCAAAAAGCACAACATTGCCAAGTCTTAAATCTAATAATGAAAATGCCTAATCTAGCCATGAAAATGACTACCAAGAAAAGACTTAACGCAAATTGAGGAAGAACAGCAGCAAGTTGCCGGGTGGTCAGTGTGACCTCTCTTCGTTATACCCAGAACATGGCTGAAGAGGAGCTAAAAAGAGATCCCCAAGCTGGACATTGGAATGTAGCACTGCAGCTGCTCTCACACTATATAGATGTAATTTAGTGAGAAGTAATAGTGTCACAAACAAGCAGAAGGTGTAAGTCAGAAGCAAAAAGAATGTTAGGGTTTTGAATTGATTGCTTGTTAGTGCAAGACTGGTCCCTGCAGTAGATTTTCTCAGGCTGTGCCTAGTCTGCTTCTAAATGCCCTCTGCAATAGTAGTTTCCATAATTTCCCTTGGGAGGAAGAGATGATGTTCAGTACCTCTTTGTCAGAATGCTGCTGTTGGTATCCAGCCTGCTTCCCTTTCCCTAACTCCTCCTTATTAGTCTGAATGATGCCCTGTGCAGCACTCTGAACAATGCTGCTCTTCCTTTCTCTCTTGAGTCTGCAAAGGGGTGGAGGCTGCTGGGGCCATTATGGGCTTCCACATGGCTCAGAGGGGCCCCAGACAGACCAGGGTGTAGTGTGGGAACTGCTCTCTCGGGGGAGCAGCATAAATTCAAGGTGTGTCCTATGCACATAGCGTCCTAGGGGCAGCCTTGGGGCAGTCTCCCTCTCCAGGTAGCTTGAGAGTAAAAATGTCACAGATCTTCCATGACAGAACCTCGCATCTCTTTTTTGACCACCTGCAGCCCCTTGTGGCATGGCTATAAATGAGATGTAACACCTCTAAGAAGCAGCTGCCGCCTCTCTTTATCACAGATTGTCCAAACAGTAGGAAACAGCAGCTTTGTGGGTTTCTTAATTCTCGAACTTCTTGGCTAGGGCTTTATTTCAGTAAATAGGCATGTACCAGAGTACAGATGCCTCTTTATCCTATTTGTTCACATATATTTAGACACAGCAGGTAGTCACAGAATTACTTCAGATTTTGTCAGAGACATATTGTAGAGTCCCAGGTGCACTGTGTCCTGCCCCCTTCCCTCTATTTTGACACATCTTATGCTATAGCACGGGACATACTCAAGGTTTTCCAATGCACCTGTTTCTTCTCAAGTCCTGGCCCTGGGTTTGATGTTGACAGTAAATATTGTTGACATTCAGTAAATCTGGCCTTTGACCTTAAACTATAAAGTAACAAAATATAGTCTATTTTCTGCAAGCTCAGGTTCATGTGCAAACTCAGGGGTTTATTTTTCACATCTCTCACATGCTTGTTGACACCCTTCTTAGATATCTGGTGGAATGCACAACCGATTTTTCTAACCGAGTAACACCAGATGACAATCTGACACATACATTTTAGATTGTTTCTTCCAAGTTAGCTTCCACAATCTCCTGACACGGTTTTCTGGGGCTTGGGGACTTTTTCAGTGCTTGAATAAGCTCCAGTTTATCAACAACTTTCTGTCACTGTGGTGCCTTTAGCTGAATAGAAATATCACATGGCTCCAGTAACCTGAGTCCAACACTACTGCTGGATTTTGTACTCACTAACATAGGCGAGCAGCAGCAGCAATAGCAATTATACAAAAAATATTGTGCCAACTCACTCATCTTAATAAAAACTGGGCATATACTAAAAAGAACATAGGAAATAGGTTTTTCTTTGCTCCACATTATCCATTCACTTATTTAAATAAGACCTCTATAAATACGTTTTTGTCCTGGCAGAGGGAGAGTTTAATAGATTGGTTTATCAAGACACTGTCGTTACATTAATAATAACTTGGTAATTCTTTTCCATGGAATCATAGAATGGTTTGGATTGGAAGGGGACCTTGAAGTTCATCTAACCTCTCTGCTTTCCTGGAGAAGGCTGGACACCTGCCTGCCCATGGGAAGCAGTGAATTAATTCCTTATTTTGCTTTGCCTATTAAACTATCTTTACCTCAACACATGAGTTTCCTTGCTTTTGCACTTCCAGTTCTCCCCCCCATCCCACCAGGGAAAGTGAGTGAGTGGCTGCACGTGGTGAAGCTGCCAGCTGGGGTTAAACCATATACATAGATAATTTAATGATTTGGTACCTGATTCAATTTATGGGAAATTTGCATTCCTGAGAAACTTGCAAATAAAAGGCTTTGTATCCATACAAAAACATCTCCAAAAAAAGAGAACTTTAACATGTGTGCTCTTTGCAACATTTTGTTCTGCTAAACCACCAGCTTGAAATATTCACTAAAGCTTTAGTGACTCTTCATTACAAAAATTGCTATCCTCTTCTAAGAATTCATTGCTGATGTTAGTGAGTGGGCCAGGACTGAACAGCAGTAGTGTCACAGATTTATAACTTTTTTTATCATTAATGTTATTCACAGTGTTTTGAAAAAAATAGCTTAGCTTTTCTTACCTTAAAAAAAAAAAAAAATTTTCCCGCAAATTCGCCACCTGTTAAGCAGAAGGCTGCTTCTAGCAGATTCCTTCAGCAGCTGTAAGAAGACCTGCCAAATGGTAATTGTGGAGCTTACTGCAGCCATGTATAAAGTTTAGACATGGTGTGACCCCAATGTATCCAGTTCAAATAACGTATTCTATTTAAACATCTTTTTTTTTCCTTCTATATTACAGTGTTATTGTAAGAAACAGCAAGATTTCTGAAGAAATAGAATGGGCATCACTAGATTTTAATTGTAATTAATTGGTAAGGTCACTAGTAAAGGCATTTATCAACTGAGAAAGAGAGTGCCTTTGAAATATTAAGAAAAATAATAAACCATTGGCTGAATTAAGTACAGAAAGTGTCTAATTTCACTAACCTACCATTGTGCTTAAAATCTTTCTCTTTAATTTATGATGAAGACAGATTCAGTGCAGGAGTGGCCTAATAAATGAGGAACGCGAATTATACAGTAACTTCAAGTCTATAACAGCCATATCAAGCAAAGATTTGTTCCTCAGTTTGTGAAGTCACCAGAAGAGTAGAGATTATCAAAAATCAAGATAAATTCAGTATTTTTGAGGTCTGAACTTCACAGGTTTTAATATGAACATTGGAACATGTTAAAATCAATTTACACTTGAATGAAAGCAAAACAGGGGTAAATATTTTTAAATAGTTTGATTTCCAGAAAAAGCATTACCATTTGTATCATTCTTACCTGCAGAGGTTTTCACAATTTCTGAAGTATTTCTGAGACCCATAAAGTCAAACTGATAGAGTCTCCAAGATTTCTGGTCAGCAGCTTCCACTGAGTTTTTCCTCCATCTGTAAATCATTTCCTCTTTAGGATAGCCATCTAGAAATTAATATATATATATACACATGAATATTTTGCATTTAATAAAAAAATATTCTGCAAAATATTGTCTGTTCACTGTTTCAGTGATGTTCGAGAACAGCTAAAGTTCTGAACTGATGCTTTGTCAGTGAGTTAACTGGTATAATTCAGTTAGAGTTGCACGGCACAAAAAAATAGAGTCATAATACTGGCAAACATGATTTTTCAAAATCATTGTTTTTTAACAATGGAAAAATGATTGGTTCTGTCAGAAGCAGATCTCTTCAGAGATGCAGTTGACAGTACTAACTGGAGGTCGAGACAGTAGTTATACTGCTTTACATAAGCTCTGAAGAAGCTGTGCAGACCAATAAAATGCAAAAAAAAAAAAAAAAAAAAAAAAAAAAAAAAAAAAAAAAAAAAAAAAAAAAAAGGGAGTCTCCCAGTGTAAGATGTGAACAATTGAAAAGGACACATTGTTTTAAAACTTGCAATAGTTCTAATGTGGGGTGTGCTACTGTACTTCTGAAAGAAACAGTGCAAAAGAAAGCAAAGTTTTAATTAGCATGGGAATTTTAAAGTGATTATGCTACCATATTTCTTCTGAAGTCTGGGGTAATTAGTGAGGCATCGCCTGATCTCTGCTGCTGAAATAGCTTCTGAAAGTCTTTATCAGTTTAGCACTCAGTGGTCATAATTAATCCTTGTGCCAATTGTTAATTTTCCTTTTGTTAGAGAATGGCATTTTCCAATAGCTGTCCAACAACAAATCTTCAATCAGTCCAAAGCATAATAACAAACCATCTAGAAAATAACAGCACACCCATGCTACTTAAAATTAGATTGTCCTCTCATGCACAATCCAATCAATTTTTATTCATCTAATTAATACAGTAGCTGTAGATTACAAGGCAAATTAAAAGCCTAACAACAACAATAGATGGTTAATATAATTGTTTCATCAGTATTTTTTCCCCCCATTGAAAACTGATAAATTTTTATATTTGCATTGCAAAATAACCTCTCTGGTCATGGTGCTATTTCCTTGATGTTTTCCTCCTATGAGCGTCTTCTTAATCTTGTTTAAGACTCCACTCTGCCGAGGTACTTTTGTAAGGTGTGCATGGCCTCATTCATCCCTCTCACTAACACAGCAAGAAAAGTACCAACAAGTCCCTTAGTTCTAATCTAAAAAATGACTAATAAACAACGCGCTAATTCAAAATGTCACATTCATATATTTCCCATCAATGCAAATAAAGAAATAATGCGTGAAGGACCCAACTGAGTAACAAACACCGTTCTCTGTGAGAACTCTTGCAGCCAAATAGATTTCACTGCCAATTCTGCTGTGCAAGTCTGTGAGATTGACCTAGAGGTTAATTTCTTTTGGCTGGCAGATTATGTTGGAGGATGCAGCAATACAGTGAAAGAAGTCAAGCTCTGCAGAGCCTCCAAGCCATAGCCCTGAACGATCTGAAATCTTCGCGAGTCTGGCTCCTATTTGACTGAGCCCTCTGATCACATTTCTTCCTCTTCCAAGTAACAAACAACAAGATGAGGAAATGGCCTCAAGTTGCACTGGGGGTTGAGGTGGTGGTGTTAGATTGAATGTTAGGGAAAATATATTCATGAAAAAGATTTTCAAGCACTGGAACAGGCGGCCCAGGGCAACGGCTGAATCATCATCCCTGAAGGTATTTAGTAGTTGTGCAGATACGTAGATCTGGCATTTAGAGACACGGTTTAGGAGTCGACCTGGCAGAGCTAGGTTAATGGCTGGATGTTCTCAGAGGTCTTTTCCAACCTAAATGATTCCATTTCTGACTGAATAATGCCTCCCTCTAACGGAAAGCCATGCATTTTTCCTCAGGAGCCTTCTCACATTTGCTTCGTCCATGGAGGCTGATAGCTTCTCCCTGCAGTTCAGGAAGGAGGAAGCATGGGATGGCCCCCTTGCTGTGCTGTGGCTGCCCTGCCCTCACGCCGAGTGGTGGTGGCAGAGCCACCCCTTCCCCATACACAGTGTCAGTACCATACAGGGGCTGCCATACAGTCAGGGCCCTAATCCTATCTCCTGATTTGCCTCCTGATGTGGAGAAAGGAAACTCTTGTCCTGTTGCACCAGCTCCCTCTGCAGAACTTGTGGCCCCAAGTATTAATTTGCAGATTTTGTTGCAGGAAGTAGATGAAGTCCCTTTTCTCAGATAAATTTCACTATAATCACTGCAAGTAAAAATGTTTCAAATACGTTGCAAGTAACAAAGATTTAGTTTTTTAATACATTTTTTTAAAGTAATCCAAAATGAATTTTTACATCTTTTCCCCAAAATTCACTGAAAAGGTTGTGCCAGTTAGTCTTGAATAAAATTTCTTCCTGAGTTTTTTTTACTTTCTTTTCATCCCATGACCACCCCACCAATAAAAATTAAAAAAAAAAAACAAAACCAAAACCAACCCAAAATCATTACACTGTCAGTATGCTTGAAAGCTTGCTATCATATTAACCAAGACATAGCTGTTTATCCTGACAAGAGCAACACAGAGCCAGGAACAAGTTCATGAGACACTCATCCTTCAAGACTTTTCCTGTATTTTTGACTAAGAAAGGTCAGATTCAGTTTCAAAGTACCTGCTTTCAGTATTATTCATCATCATTAAATCATAAGCAACTACCTCAGGAGACCATCATGACATTTCAATAGTTCCTTAGTCCACAGTCGTTGACATCTGACCTTACAATGATCTGGTTGCTTACATCAAAGAGAGAAGTACTAGAGATTCAATGGGAGTTGTTTCAACCTGTTAAATAACTGCTATAAGGTTCTGCTCTGGTGCCAGGTGACTGACTTCACTTTTAAATTATTTAAAAGAATAATAACTTTTATAGAGGAGTAACACACCTCTTTGGACAGTATATCACTCCTAGGATTCATTTAACTTACAGAATAAAGTGTTCGTGATGGTTCTTCTTTCGGTGATTTTCAGTATTTCTTGTACACAGCCTAATTGTTTCTAGCCCTTTAAATATTTCATTTTAGAAAATATCAGAACTGGAGACTTCAGTACTTCCACAAGAAAGTGCAACCTCTGTTGTTCAGCTTCCTTTCACTTTCCCAGCATGACAAATGACAGTAAATTACCTTAAATTTTTGGCCTTGTGGCTTCAAGCCATTCACACTGAACAAATTTTTGTCAAGTGCATTTACCCTGCCAAGTTGCTTCAGGTTATGTAAAAATATTCATACTGCAGCAGAGCAAGCCTCCAGGAGTTCCTCCAGGTGCCAGCAAGATAGCAAGGGTGACAGCATGGGAAGAATACAATCAGGTGTGTGTTCTGTGTTACAGCCACCTGAGTTCTGGCAACGTGCAACTCAGGATCTTCTCAACCAAAATCTGTGTCAACAACTTCATTTTCCCTCCCATCAATTTACTTGATTAAATTCTCCTACCTTCTGGCCCAAAGGCTGTTTTGTAGGCAGTGCTACAGCTTTTATACACCGTATCAACAACTTCTAGAGACCACCTCGATCATTTCGCTTTTAGTGAGACGATACTGCATGCTTTTGCAAAATCATGTCAAGAACAAATTTGACTATTTCTTTAAGAGCTCAGGAGAAAGCATCCGTGTAAAGCCTTCATGTTCATACTGTTTCACTTTCTAGGGAGGCTGATTTGGGCAGAAGGCTCCAACAAAGTGTTGAAAAAATGGTCAATGCCAAAAATATCACCAGACTGGATAAGAGGCATTGCAACCATAAGTTAGCCATGAGAATTGGTATCAAGTGGCCCTGAAGCATGTCTGCTACAGGAATCAACACTGATGGAAAAATCTCCAACTTTTGTAATATGACCATCGATGCCTGTTAGTGAATAATGCCTCTAACCTTGATTTCCCCAGTGCTGTATGTAGTCGGTCCAGGCATCTTAGATATCTGCCTGATATCTTCGCTTCACTTTATTTTCTGTGATAATGTGTCTGTTTTAGGAAGTGAGTAGAGCCGGACTGATAGCCAAAAACAGGTCATGTCAAAAAGGACACAGATCACTTGAAAAGGTAAAAAATTTTCTGTAGAAAAGTATACAAGACAGAAAAAGAGAGAGAGGCACAGAAAAAATAAATAACCTCTTTCATCTCTTCAAACACACGTTACCCACTCTGTGAAATACATTTATTTTACTGCTGGTTCCCCACACTTTGCAATTACATGTAACACAGGCAGACCCAGCTTATATCAGG
Organism: Oreocharis arfaki; assembly: GCA_013398015.1. NCBI lineage: Eukaryota > Metazoa > Chordata > Aves > Passeriformes > Paramythiidae > Oreocharis > Oreocharis arfaki. Next base: position 8,929 of record VZRR01005980.1, read on the forward strand.
AATAATGCAATTAGGCTCCTTCCTAGCCTTGCAAAAATTTGTGTGCTCAGAGTATGCGATGAGGAGTTAAGGAAAGCAGCAGCAAAGCTGAAAATGTGGGAGAAGCACAAAAGGAAGGCTTGGTTCTGTTAAGTATCTTCTAGGAGCTGGTGCTTGTGACAGAAGCATGTATTTGAAAGATGTAGCTGGATTCTGGGAATCTTTTGCTTTTCCATGAGTGTTAGATATAGATTCAAAATAGGGGGAAATGTGATCTGAAAGATGAGCTGCTGCCATCAGTAAGCGGTTGGAGTTTACATCATGGGCATGGGGGGAGTGTTACAGATTCAGCTGCTGCTGGTGAAGGTGGTCAGGAGAGGGAGGATGCTCTGTTCCAATTAGAGGCAAGGAATAAGCAGCCCTTTACACCTTACAGCGAGAAACACTTTGCCTCCTTGAATGCTACCTTCTTAACTCTCCTTCAGGCTAATTGGGAGACCTCTGTCAACACAACCTGGGTCAGCAGAGCATAATGAAGTCCACAAATGCACCTTTATCTGGTACCATGTTGTGAATGACAAACCATATGCTTCCACAAAATCTGCCTGGGCTTTTTTTTCTTGTTAACAGTCTTTATAATTGCTTCTTTGTTGGCAAGCAAACTAAATTTTAATCCGAACTTCTCAGTGTTTGGAGGAAGAGGTTTCTCAGTGATCTGTTCCTGTATGGTGTTTGTTCTCAGAAGGCTTTTAAAGTAGGAGAATCCTGGAAGTTCTCCTATTAAAATTGGTATTACCTTAGATTTTGTGATAGCATGCACTTATGAAGCACATCTAAATGGCAGGAAGGGCAACGTTTCAGTTCAATTCGTTAAATAAAACAAAATAAAAAGTAGGGTATATAGACAATTCAGTATGACTCTCCAGGAGGAACCCTTCAAGGTAGATTGAAGCAGAAGCAGGGAAAGTGAATGGAGACTCTTAATAGTTTACTTAAGATATATGGAGAAAAATATTCATGATTTAATGTATATTGAGTTCTCTCTGTCCACTAATGAAGGTGACAGGAAAGGGAAGTTCCGGGATGTTCCGGGAAGGGAAGGGAAGAAAGGGAAAGGGAAAGGGAAAGGGAAAGGGAAAGGGAAAGGGAAAGGGAAAGGGAAAG
>VZRR01005980.1:10218-255431 GCA_013398015.1 Oreocharis arfaki
AAGGGAAGGGAAGGGAAGGGAAGGGAAGGGAAGGGAAGGAAAGGAAAGGAAAGGAAAGGAAAGGAAAGGAAAGGAAAGGAAAGGAAAGGAAAGGAAAAGAAAGGAAAAGAAAGGAAAGGAAAGGAAAGGAAAGGAAAGGAAAGGAAAGCAGAAAATCATTAAAAAGAAGCTATGGTAATAATAATGAAAAAAGATAAATCTGAATGCTGTAAAGATAGCTTTTAATCCTGAAGTGATTTATTTCAGCAGTGGTAGATAATTGCACTTAGGTGATAACTACAGCAATTAGAAATGTTATTCTTTGCCCTGTTTGCTTGCATCAGTAATTGACACCTTATTAACAGTACATTAGCTCATGAAAAAGAAATCAACCAACATCACCATGGCTGCAGACTAATGGATCTAATACTGCCCTGAAGTTAACGATACATCTCCCATTGAAGATAGTTTTTCTACCAAAAAATGTGCTTTAATATCACTGTGATATCCCTCTGATGAAGAACTAGAGGATCCAGTCGCTATCATTACCAGTAATGCTTAATTATCCCTTACCTGGGACTAATTCTCTATTCGATAGAATTGTAGAATGTTGATGTGTGATTTACTGATACATTACATGGTAACTTAGCTTTTGGGAGGAACTTGTGGCATCAGTCCTTCTTTTGGGCCTTCAAAACAGAAAGAAGGAAAAGGGAAGTGTTGCTGTCACAGAAATAGTTCCCTAAACAAGGATTTTCCATGAACCATCTTTTGTAGGAAGTAATAATTTTCTTGCTACTCACAGACAAATTAAAATTTTGACTCAGAAAAAACAGAGAAGAAAATAGAAAGGTGAAAATGAGGAGAGAAAGAAGGCAGAGAGAAATGAACATAAGTGGACTGAAAAGAGAGAAGTTTTCCCTTGATGACATTTTGAGATGTGGCTTTTCCATTTACTCATTATCTTTTAAAATCTGATAGATGCATCTCACATGGGGGTGCTAAGATTTTGTCACACACAGCCCTAGCAGTTAAAACTCCCTGTTCCAAGTTTCAGATCCTAAAGGATGGGTGGAGTACTTCGAAATTACCTTAAGAAACTAAGGCAATCCTGTTGCATCATCACACCTTTGTGCTCTATCTCTGTGCTCAACAAACAACTTCCATTTTGACTCATTTGCAAGTGGTACCATCAGGGATTTGGTTTCGGAAAATGGTAGGTTTTATCCTATATTGTCCCTATAATTCCACTTCTCTCTTGTTTTGCAAATGCCTTAATCTTTTCTGAAAAAAATCTACCAAAACTAAAACTGAAAAAACAGTCTCATCTCACAGACTGTATTGATGTTTTGCTATGCATTTTTATCTGTATACTTACTTTTACTGCTTGCTAATAGTTTCATTTGGAAGGCAATTTTCAGAAGCCTCATGTGCCACAATTGCTTGCCTTGTTCTGGCCAGCAGATTCTTCCACAAATTAATTCACTGGTAACTAGAACAACTGATAAATGTTCAGATTCTTCTGATTTAGCCATATTTCATACCCATGCCTGACATCATTGACAGTAAATGGGCTGATTTCACTTCTAGCTTGTTGGATATAAATTGTATCTTCTCTAAAGCTAGAATTCTTGCACAGATCAGAGTACTGAGGACAGAGAAAGTTTGCTTAGCCACGTGCAGTCTTCTTCATGCTTTTCATGGAATGGGTACTTCACCTCCACTTCCTGTTCTTTTATGAATGGAACAATGTGGAGATTTTACCCTCAGTTTTCTGCAATACCAACCCCTTGCAGGGAAGAATGAAAGTCCAGAAAGCAGCTTTCCTAGCTCAAGTTCTCTTCAGATCTGAATGATTCTGGAATATGTACTTGTTCTATTCTCCATGTATCTACAAATTTTCTTCTTACACACAAATATGCAAGTAAGAGACAGAATTTCATTTTCAAGCTCCTTGTACTTATGTTTCATAGCTAACATAGCTATTTGATAATGAACTGGTGTTACTTCACAAATGTGAAGTTCTTTGTTCTTTACAGACAAAGAATAGAGTTTATTCATAATGTCGTTCTGAAAACTCTTGATAACGTATTTCAAGTCTCACATTTTTATTGGCTGCAAGACTGCAGATGGTGATGCTCCATAAAAGGAAATTTTCAGAAATGTATGGCAAAGAGGTGGCCCTTGAGAATCTGCTGGAATCCTGTGCTGCTGCTTTGTCCTGCCCTAGATCTTAGACAGCATGGCCGGCTCTGCATAGAGATGGGCACTTGCTGTGCTCCATAGGATTTAGGGTGAGATTCAAAGAGATGGCAGCCTCATCTCATCTCATCATCTCATCTCATCTCATCTCATCTCATCTCATCTCATCTCATCTCATCATATCTCATCTCATCTCGTCATCTCCCTTCTTTTGCACATGCCCTACAACGACTGAATGACGCTGAGAATTCATGAACTATGTACTACTGCTAAAAGATCAGACTCATTATTGTACTGCTAAATATGTACATTGAGTTCTGTAATAGAAAACAAACAGCTCAAAATGAATATTTTATCAGCTAAAATATTGTGCTTGGCTGACTACATGAGCTCAAGAGAGAAGAGAAAAAATAACTTCATTTTAGTTTATAACTGGATACTGAAGAACCTCAAGCTGTGTGTAAGATTTTCTCATGTCCATTTAAACATGAATTTTGTGTTGGATATGCTGAGGGCAAATTTTGAGGTGCTTCCCAGAATTTTTGCTGAGATATGCAAAGTCTGAGTGACTGCACACTGAAGCAGCATCTCGGTCAGATGTAGGTGATGCCAATCACTCACAATAGCAGTTGAGTCTTAATTCAGCCTTATGTAAAAGAGGAAGACAGAATTGTTGCAATAGAGCAGATGAAAAATATTTGGATAGACCAGAGAAAGTCAAAGCTCCTAGCACGAGAATTTAAAGCCAAACCTATCAAGGCTTAGTTTGGACAATTTAGAAATCAGAGGTATAAAATATTCAAAGTAGAACGTGAACCTCATTTTATTAAAGGAATCTTTAATTCTTTGATCTGCTGACATTCTCTATACCCAGAACACAATCTTCCTTTTCTATTCACTTAACCTGCACTTTTATTGCAGATGCTTAGTGACAATGCCCTTCTAGAGCAAGTACTTAAATTTCTTGTGACTGGGACGGACAACAGTGCCACCAAAAGATTCTGGTCAACTGATTTCAAACACCCCAGCAGAAGATGAATACCATTCTCTAAAGGCCTTTAAAATATCTCTTCTTTTCTTGCTGATTATGTAGGCCACCTCAAAATTAGGGGCAAAATAGCTGTGCAAGTTAAATGAAGTAAATGAAGTAAATTCCTTCAAAGTTCTTGAACACAAATATACGTGTTTTGGATTAAAAGTAGCCTATAAATGTTCAGTATCAACTTCAACTGTACTGGATATTACAAGATAAAATAATCCTGTCTTTACCTATTTAATTACAGTAATTAACTGTATTCTCCATGTAGGACTACTAAGATTTCCTTTAAGACTATCCTGATGGGAAAGATAATATTGTTTACTTCATGCTTCGCTTTGTTAGGCGAAGTGCTGAGAAAGTGTGTTTTGGCTCATCTGAAAATGTATAATGAACAAGTAGAGATTCTGGTGAAGACTCAGAGCTCAAGTAAAGTAAACAACACAGCCTTAAATAGCTCAGGAAATGAAAGAAAGTACACCCGTGAAGTTTTTTGGTCCATGCAGACAAATAGAGAGAACAAAATTTAATTACAGGTTTCTTCCCTTCATTGACAAGTAATCTGTCTAATCTTTTTATTTGAACACTTGATATGAAGGATTTTTTAACACTGAGAATGCATTTTGTTTCTCTTGTGGGTCTGAGAGTATTTAAGGATTATGCTAAACATGCTTAATCCTTTTCTTCCAAGTGCTACTCAATAATCAGTACGCATATGTTGAGTGCAGTTAAAAGAGGTATATGTATTAGCAGCATTTCTAAAGAGGGATAGGAAGACTTTGTAAAATAATAACAACAATAATAATAATAATGTATAGGTAGAAAAATTTGTATTCACAATTTGAAGGGAGCTCTTAAGATGAAATAGTTATAGCATCCTCAGGAGTATTGGCATCCACCTATTTATCAGTGTCCAACTTCTTGGGTTAGAAACACTCTACGATCTATCCACACTGCCCCCATACAGAAATTTTCTAACCAATTTCAATTACAAAGTCATTGTAGCTAGATATTTAGCTTGCACAGTCCATAGAGTTTGTGGCTAGCTTGAACTGTACATTTTCAGATGCATGAAAATGAAAATTTAGCTATTGACAATGTTTTTTCCAAATTGCCATGAAACCCATTACAGGCTTCACAGCAGCTGCATCAGCAAAGCTCATGGCTTTACAAAAGCAATCAGAAATACACTCATCTTAGTCAACACAGCATTAATGGAAGCAGGTTATGAATTAGACTTCCATATGAGATGTCCTGGTTATTATTATTTATAAGATTTTTAAGATTTATAAGATATTATTTAAAATACTATTTCAACCTTTATATAGATCTTCTTAGAATGTATCAGGAATGAATAGCAAAAAGTAAAACAACAGAACACTCCAAATTGAAAGCACAGAGTTTTTCTCTAGTACTGCCATTTCATAGAACAAAACAATTTACAGTACAAATTCAAAAACAAACAGAAAATTTCATTAAGACTGAGATTAAGCAGAGTGAGCTTTTAAATGATATGTGGAATAGGGCTATTGCTGTTGAAATTAAAAAGCCTATACAAATGTATTTTTTTTATAAAGGTCTAATATCTCTGCTTTGCATCACAGTGCAACTTAACATGTGAACTGACATTGAAAAATCAAAATCAGTTATTTATGCCTAATTTATTCTAATCAGGGGGGGTTTCAGTCTATTTACAAAGAAATTAGTGTTATCTGGTTATTAATGTAGTTATTATCATTATGCATGTAGATTTATTGTAAATTACACACCTTAATGGTCATTTGCACACACACTAAAATTCACAAAAAATAAGATTTATAGCTCTATAAAGTAAAGCAACAAAGATATTTCTATTTTTTTGTAATATTTTTCTAGTTTTCTAGTTTTAGCTCTGTAGGACTCGTCTGCACCTTATTGGCAAAGCATGCAAGATTTGACAAAAAAAGACAAATGTTAAAATACTTTTTTCTGTCTCATGCTTACAAAAAACCCCAGTTCCTGAAAAGGTCATGGCTAAGATGTAATCTCCCTGATCATAATACCAGTTCATCAAATATCATGTGATGGAATGAATTTTCAGATGAACAGGACACATTGTTGATTTTGGCATATTTATAGTCACACTCAAATTACTGGAATTTTTTCATTTAAACATTTCATTTTAAATTTCATTTTAAAAGCTATTTTCATTAGCTTTTTTCATTTAAACATCAGCGACAGTGTTATGATGAACTGGTAAATACGTTCATATTGCATTCACTGGATTTGGAATTCCACTTCTCTGGAAATACTCATTAATGTCTTGGTTTGTCATTTACTTTCCAAACATCTCAGGACTGTTGCTTCTCTGGTCATTGCCTGCCCCTCACCTCAGTATTTGTATCTGATTCACTCTCAGGACACTGCTGATGGAAATTAGCTGATACTCCTGTGTACTACAACAGTCCAAGTGTCCTTCACGTCCCTTTCCCACCTTCTGAGGTGCATGTATTGGTTACACTGATCTTTCTGTGACATGTCTCTGTATCTCAATGCCTTAGTCTCTTATCCAGGTAAGTTATTTCAAGCACATGAAATTTATTTTGGTTAGCTTTACTTTAGCTTAGCTAAAACATTCTTGCTAAAGCTTCTGAGCAGTCCTTCTCTTTTACTGTTCTCCCCAGATTCCCACAGTGACTGTAAATCTCAGTATCTTACAGTACACAATAGGGTAAATTCTGAGTCTCCTGGGAGTTTATTTTGCAGTTTCTGGTCCCAGATGCTAATCATGATCTAAATCTCCTCAGATGATCCATTAATTCTCTAAAATTGAAGAGTTGTGGTGGAGGTAGAATTGAAGAAGACAGCTCACTGATTGTTCTTCTGATAGAAAAAATATATAATCTGCACTTCTCTTGTGCATCTCAATTTTGTTTGGGGTGCACTGTTCCTTAGCCCTCAGGTTCATGAATAGCTTTGCCTGTAGTTAACCAATAAGTATCAAGATCAAGTTCTTCAACACCTTGTTTCAGAAACAGATAAAATCTGAAATTAGTCTACAGACCTACCATATGTAGTTTTGTGCTGCTTAATTTTCTGATAAGGTTTAAGGCACTAGAATTGTGCATAAATACACAACACAACTGCCTGCAATAGCTCTGAATCCTCCAGAGTCTACGGCTCCCCCAAGTCCTTCCAGGGCATCAGGCTGCTGTCATCACACAAAACATTATGGCTACAAGGGTGGTCCAGGGTGCATGCCTGGAAGCCCAGCAGCTCTGTCCCAGACAAAGGTGGTTTCTGGCCCTTGGGTAATTGATAGTGAAACAGCCTGTTCCGAGGCAGTGAAAATGGCAGTAATGCCAGGTTCACAAAGCAGTTGCCAGAGTCTGTCAGAATCATTTGTTCCAGCAAAATGTGTGCCCATGTTTCTGAAAGAAAATATTGTCTGTATATCCAGCTCTTGGAAAACGCTTTTAAAAATTTTTGGATTTTGTGCTTATATTTAGGAAGGAAGAAAAAGAGAAAACAAAACCAAACCACTATTATAAAACAGTGAGACTCTGTGCAAGATCCCATATGTGAAAATTTTTTTGGGGGGGAATTTTTGGGATAGCTCAGATTTCAGTTTCTGCACCTCATTGTTGTGCACTCTTGTTACTTTTTGTATCCCAGCACTAGTTTGAACACTGTTCTGAAAAGTACACAGCTATTCTAGGCCCTATATAAATCATACTGACAACTATTAAAGAAAATCCCCAGACAGAAAATCAAAACATCAGCAGCTTTTGCTTCATGTGTCTCTTGGCCAAGTAACAGTAATTAAATCTTTTTTAGCTTGGTTTGCTTAGGAAATGAGGCTTATGTAATTACATTCATTGTCTCTATGTTTATAGGCATGTTATCTGTCCTTTCTGCAATAACTTTTGCACCCATTCCCCCATTTTATTGTAATTTGACAGAAGAAAGTAAGTCTCAGATATTACATATTCTTTAAAAAGGAGCTCCAAAATAGGCGAGACATTTTGTTATAACGACCCTTAAGGAGGAAAAGGTTGCAGTCTTATTAAGGATCAGAGAAAGGCCACTCATCCTCAAGTCATATGCCCCTGGGATATCAACCTGCTCCTGTCCTGCAACCAAAGGTGCTTCTGGACACTGCACTACTCCAGTGGGTCAAGAGAACCTTCCCAAGAAAAAAAACAGGAGGAGAACAGAGCACCTGCTCTCAAAAAGGTATGAGGGTTCATCCAATCCTAATGACACGTGTGTCGAGGAGCTCAAAGTCTCTGTTTTAAGTCTCAACAGGTCTCCTGACATTGTCTGCAATATACCATTTTCTTTGAGTTGCCTTCACATATTTTTCCATCAGCACTACTTATTTTAACATCCCTCCCAAAAGATCTTTCCCTTACTACCAGCCAGTGATTTAGCAGATGCCATATTCAATGGGCCCTAGGCTGCTCAAATGGCTTTGCCCAAGGACACTGACAAGTAGAGGACTTCATCCTTCAGCCTGCCAGCGGACAAAAATCTGTCATCACAGAGGTTTCTGGACATGGCTTTCTGCTTCTCAGCCAGCATAGATTTTTCAATTGCAATGGCTGGCTTTGCCATGGTATGCTGTGGTTTCATGCCAATCACATTCCTTCGAAGACAACTGACAACATGTCCCAGACCACTGCTGACACTGTGTCTTCTCCAGTCACATTACCCTAACCCTATCTGCCTTCTATCTTTATTTTATGTATTAGTCCTGGATTTTTTTTCTATCCCATAGCATTGCCTTTCCTTGAAAGCAGTTTAGAAGAGGTGGATGTTTTAATTATCTCATTTTCCTCCATCTGTCTCCTTCTCTTGATAGGCTAAAACCCCAGTGCAAGTGATCTTCATTCTGTCTGCTTGTTCAATGAGGATGGGTTGCTGGAGATGCTAAAGGCAGCTGTGGTTTGACATGTCACCAGGTCAGGAAGCCCAGCTCCAAAACATACAGCCCATGTTCCAGCAGAGAGAACCCTCACAGAACCACAAGGCAAAGCCATTCAAATGCAAGGCGGTTGTATGGTTGGTCCAAGTCTAGAAGTCTTTTATGAGTTTTCCAAGGCTCTGGAAGAGGCAAAAGTGTCAGAAGAAACTTTCACTCTTCTGACCCAAACAGAAGACTGCTGATGACTTTGTCTGTCCTACTGGTGTCTCTCCTTGTTTTCCAGGAACAGTCTTTTAAAGCAAAGAAATAAAGATGACAAGAATCAATGCACAAGTGAATGAGGAAAACAATGGAATCCCTACAGCCCAAAGTATGCTCTTTGACTTACACTAATGCATGAGTACAGGCACAGGGGAAAGCAATTTTCTCTTTGAAAGTGAACTCCGCTAGGAAAGTAACAGGATAAAGTTCCAGCTGGAATCTAAATATGCTGAAAACCTGCGAGCACCTATTGGAAGATTTCTGAATCAAGAAATTAATAAATTTTTGGAAAGTAAGAGCTCCCTTTCTTGAATGATAGGCCTGAAGCTGTTCTTCAGTCTCAGTTCTAGTAACATCCTCACTCAGCCAAAGAAAGGGCAAACAGCTCCACCACACACTCATTGCACCAGAGTATCTACTTGTATGAAACTCCCTCTCCAAATTGCCTACTACTCTTTTCCTTTGAAAAGGGTTAGTGAAGCCCAGGGCTGCCTGCATGGGGTCCCCATACCTTTCACAGAAAGGTCCCCACACCTTGCACAGAAATTACATGACCTGTGACAAATCCAACTCGTTTCTGCAAAAAGTCTCCTGTAACAGCTGACTTGGCAGCCTGAATTAACACACGAACAGAATAATAACTGTCCTGGGTTTTCAGCTGGCTTGGCAAAAAGAAACTTGCAAAGGAAGGAAACAACAGTCACGCAGCAAAGCAAACCATGTGGCAGCCCTCCAGCACTGGAGTAACCCTCTTCTTGTCAGTAAGGTTCAGTGGATTTCCATGAATGAGATGGTGTGTTAGGCAAGTAGTGAAATGAGGGCTGAAGTTCACACTCATTACCAGCAGCACAGATACGCAAATTTGAATGGCAAATGAAAGCACTTGCTCGACCTCAGAAAACATGGAGCTTTTCCACAAGAGGCTAGGACGAAAAAGGTGTTTGTCTTCTGAAAGCACCATCTCCACTTTATATTTCTCTTTCTGATTTTTTCTCTAATCAATAGACATACATAACTTACAGTGACTCACCCTTCAGTTCACCACCCCCATGTCTGGGTGCAAAGAATCAGAGCAGTGACATGCTGGGGAACAGGGTGAGAGACAGAAATTGTCTCTGCCTTCTCCAGTGCAGTGTTAGAGAGAAGGTGGGATGCTCCCTATGCTTCATTTACCTTATTGAGAGCATAAGTGTGGTGCCCACTATTTTAAGTGTTTATTGTTGCCTCTATAAAATTTCAGTCTCTTCCTGATCACTCTATATTCAGTGCCATTTGCTATGCAGTGCTTCCTGTTGTGATACTTAACTATTTTTAGCCTCAAAGCCATTGTATTATTAAAAGAAAAGTATATATTTCTCGTGTCCCCAGAGATATTAATTAGCATGTCAGAGACACTAAATTAGCTGCAGTACTCCTCACTTCAGAACATGATGGCACATATGAGAGGACACTGTGCAAATGTCCTCCCTCTACACGAAAAGACAGTCAAAACTTTTTTTTTCCCTCGTGGTGCAGATGCTTCAGATGGCTGGAAACCCTTTAATCTGCTTCTCTTTAAAAAATGTTGTCCAGTCTCTGGAGAATTACTTTGGGCCTATATTTCTCCTTTTTTATGAGATTAAGATGTTGGTAAGGGTCGTTTAAAGGAGTTTATAATGGCTACAGAGGATCTGAAGAGATCATTTCATAAGGCATGTTTCCTTTATAACTGCATAGAAAACAAGAGAACTTTAAGTGAAAATTTACTCTTTCAGACCCAGCATCTTACAGAGAGCTGGCATCTGCTGCTCATCTGTGTTATAATGAAGCCAAGCAATGCCCTTCAAACTGGATACATTTTAAAGCTGATTTATGACATATGGAAAGGTAGATGTTGATGCTGCTATACAGGCTGCCTAGCAGGTTTCTCCAGCTAGGTGCTGTAGGTAAGCATAATATGAAGCACATTTTAACTGCAAAATGGACCTCAAAATCTAACCCTTAATGTCGACTGCTCATAGCACAGTTTGTATAAAACATGAGAAGATAAGGGCTGAAGGGAGAAAATCCTTCCAGTTAGCCAAATACTGTTAGTTTTTCAATTAAAACTCCATTTAAAATAGTGATCCAGTTCCCATATCCTTTTGGCTGAGAAGGCTGCCACATGTACTTGTGGTTAAAATCGGCTGTTTTCTGACGCACCAGGTATGTTGGTGGGTACTCCCCGTCCCTGGGGTGGAATACAGAAATGTGTCTATGCTGAGCTTGCTCTTGTTCTCCCTATTCCTTCTTCCCTACTTGGGCAGGCAGCTTGCCCAGGGAGCCTGACATCAATCTCAATTTGAATTACTATGGAAATCACTCAGCCTCCATTTCCAGCAGCTGCAATAGGTTTCCTATGTAGATACAGATGCTTGATGCAGGGGAAATCCACATGCCCATCAAAACGATACCATCATGATCCTGCTGATTGCTGAAATATAAAAAAACGCAGCTGAAGTCAAACACTGTGGTAGCTGACATTTATAACAAGCACAGCATGAGCACAGGCTTCTGAATTCCCTTTACGACATGAATGTTACCAAGAAAAGGGATTAGTAGACAAGCAGCATGGAAGATATACAACATACCAAATCAGTATAGCAACAACTGAGTCCGTAAACGACAATGACTAACTTCTCTAATCATTCTTCTATATGTTTATGTCCTTCAACTATACATGTTTCTTTATTTTTTTTGCCTTAATTTGCATCTCATTGGATATAAATCTTGCTTAATATGTTTTAAATAAGATACCACCTTAGTAAGTCTTCAGAATGTAGTGCTTTGCTAAAATAGATCGATGCCTAGATTAGTATTCTTAGTTACAACCGTGCTCCTTTCTGTATTTTTTTAAATCTTGTTTTGAACCACATGTGAGGTGGCAATGCAGGCGCACAGTGCCAAATTCAGAAACTCCATTACAATTGAAGGGATTATCATTGCTTGCATAACAGCTGGTTACAATGAGATGTCAGATATTGTTTGAAATAAATAACCTGGCATTACGGCTTGCACCATGCACCACCGCAGCTCGGCGTGATTCAGGACATTAAAGTTTCCAGGTGATCTGAGGAGAATTCGTGTTTCCCCCTTGCAATGTGTCATTGGATTAACCACTTTTAAGAAGAAAGCACACGTTTGTAACGGAGAAGTAGATATTTTTGGGGCCTATATAATATATATAGCTCAAGGACTAATTTTGCTTGAGTTATCTCATATCTAGTGATACGTGGTGTCTCACAAGATAAGATGTCTCATCTCTGGTTAATGATGAGATATACCCAAGTCTGGGAGCCACGTGACAGAACGCCTGTTAGGAATGCCTGTTAAGGGAGGGCTAAAGATGATTATCCATGGGACCGAATGGCTTTTCTCCAAGACAATATAAATCCCATTCAGCTCCAGTGTGTCTCTCCAAGTTTTCACATTCTTATGCTCCCTCCGAAAAGAACAGATCTCATTGAAGTGACTTATTACCATATAGCCACAGAGAGTTATGCAGCTATTTCAGACCTTTTCCTTTAGGAGACTCAGGAAATGGATGGTGCTTGAAATCTTTGTCGTCAAGTGTTCTAATTCCTTTATCTCTCACACCTACCTTACAACTCAGTGATGATAATCTAAAACATTTCACTTTACCAGGAGCTTATTTGGTATCTGTGCTTCCTTGCAATAACTAATAATTGGCTGGTAGAACCTTGTCACCTCTTTGCTGCTGATCAGTGTAATGCACAGGGGGTGGAAGACCGAGTTATTAATACAGCTTCCCAGGGTCTAAATTAAAGCTGCAACAACTCTACAAATTCATTGAAAACCCTGCCATCCAAAGGGCTGCAGCATTCAGGAAACAAACTGTAATCAAAGTTAAGAACAAAAAAGAATGGGAAAATCAGCCTGAAAATGTAACGACTCCATTACAAAGTGCACTGTCACCTGAAAAAAGGTGTTCATCTCCAGCTGTCCTTTTTAAAAAAGCATGAGAATAGGAAGAAGTGGGAGATAAATTACGGGTATAGCTGGATTCAGAAACTACATTTGTGTGAAGAGACATTGAAAAGTTTAGGACAGTTTATTTTAGGAAAAAAGACAAGGAGGCGTTGACAAAGGCTTCCAAAATAACGCATGACATCAAGAAGGTGGCATGAATACTTCTAGATGTGTCTCCACAGACTACAAAAATGAAAGAGCTTGCTATTAAATTCAGAGGGCAGAAAATTAAAATAGGTAGAATTATTTTTCAATGGACAATAAAATTTATGACGCATTGATGGTTATTATCAACACTATCATTAAAAAACCCTCCCAAAACATTAAACAAGCCTACAGTTAAGACACCAGGATGTACATATTAAAAGTTAAAAAAATTAAATAGGAATTGGGAAAGAGAGAAACCCTCATCTCCTTTCAAGACACCTCAGCCTGTGCATGAGAGCATCGGAAAGAAAGGTCTTAGAATCTTAGGAGGAGTAGTGGGGTCAACTGTGGAGAGAGAAAGGAAGAAGGGCTACTACAGCTGCTGCCAGGAAATCTGCCAACATTGACAGGTGCAAGGTCTTCTCCTCCTCAAAAGATTGCCAGTTTTGGCAGTGCATTTCAACTTGAGGCTGAATAAAATTGCAAAAATCGATAGTTTTGTCCTTTTATCACCTGATTAGCCTCCCATATGTCTCTGGCTCATGGATCATTATTCTGGGGAAGGTAGAGTTGCTGGATCTAGCAGTGCTCACTAGCTCTGGAAGTTATACAGATACTGGGCCAGCTGCCAAAGAGCAGGACTGCCCTAGCTCTCAGGACAGCCTGGTTTAGGGGCACCTTAGCCTAGGAGCCCAGAGCAAAGGGGCACAGGGAGCCCTCAGGAAGTGCTGGGCACTGGGACACAGGGGAATCGCAGTGTTTAACCCTGCTGAAGGGATTGCATTATCATAGCAGTCCTGCCTTGCAGCCCAAACATTCTGAGGGGCAGAAGATTGCTACCAATTTCTGTTGTGCATCAGTAGCAGCAGCAACCAACAGATGTTTGCTGTCTTTCAGGACTCTCAAGGAGCAGTAATTTAAGACAAAAACAAGACAATGAGCCAGCACAAATCAACCTGTGATCTGGCTGAAGTTTTGGTCCAATTCACACAGGAGCCACAAACCTCACACATACAGCTTCCCAAATTATCTGAATAATTTAATTTTCGCTTGCAGACTTTCACATAAATTTCAGGTATGATCTATTGCGAGAACACGATGCTGGACTAGATTTAGGGTCCAGTTTGATCTACTAATGTTTGTGTTTTTACCAACAGAGCTCTTATGTTAATAAAATGCACCATTTCTGCTGTCCTTGCACACTCATCGGGTGTGAGCCAAAATAATTTCCTTCCTTGCAGTATTAAATAGAGTTAAAAGGTGAGTCCTTTTCCCAAATAGCTTGGAGACATGTTCATTCTTTTAGTGTTCTTCACACTTTGCTGATAATGCATTTCTTGTTTATGTCTGGGAAACAAATACACTCCCTTTTGTCATCAGTCTTAGATGCTGCTACAGCACTGCTGATCTCTCTGCCCTGGATGCCATTCCAGCAGCTATGTTGCAAACCATTTCATTGCCTCAGGACCTTATATTTGCAAGGTCAATTGCTGCTGAAATGATGATTACTCTACAGCTGGTATGTATAAAGAGAATGACAATCACAGCGCCCTTGAGCATTGACTGTAGGAGGTGGCTACCATCCCATTTTCTGCGCCAGACGAAACTATAGTTAACCAGTGTACTGCTCACTGGTATGGTCCCAGGGAGGGAAAAACTGAACAGCTGTCCTGTGATTTCATCTCTGGTATTAATATTAAACAAAGAATGTATCCAGAAAAGATCTTTAAAACTAAATCTTCCACAGGCACAATGTTGATCCTGGCTTATTCATTTACTTCTTATATAATTCACATAGAAATCTCCTTACTGCACATTTTCATATTTACAGCTGCAAACCAAGGCTGAATTCCTTATCTACTATGGAAGAATGGAGTCTAATTTCTGCTTTATAAATATAGAGCTGCACAAAAGAGAATAATAAGGCTTTGAAATTCCGCAAGGTAAGAGCAATTCTTGACTGATGCTGTCTCCTGTTCTGGTAATGTCCACCACAAACTGCCTTTCAGCCCTGGTCATGGGAAGCCAGCCAGAGATCAAATCCCTCTTCTGGACACAGACTAGCAGTTAGAGCAACATGGAGGAGAAAAGACGGGCTGCAGATCATCCCACAAGGCCGAAAACAGAGTCAGAAAAAGTACTGAGGGCTCTGGTGCCTTGAGCCACATTTGCTACATTGCACTGCTTATCCTAAAGGATTTGTGAATGTACTGCTGTATGTTTGAGATGATCCTTCAAAATGTTCGTATTGTTAGGGTAAGCTTGTTTTAAGGTTCATACATTATCTCAGTCTCTACACATTAAAGCTCAGAGCCTTGAATATGTTGGTTTCTTTGGCTATTGTAAAATTTGCAGACAGTTCTGTCTGTAAATGACCTGAAAATCAGCTTAATAGTCAAAGGCCAACAGCATCACCCACATTCCTTGGTGATATTGCTATCCTTCTTTATAGCTAACACAACATTTTTTTTGTCAAAAATGCAATGAATATCTCAGTCACAGAAACTTAGGCTTTTGCCAGCCATTTCAATTATTACATCTGAGGAATTCACATAATGGTAATACATTGTTGACTAAACTTCATTCAAAAATAATAATAAAAAAATGTTATCCATCATCTTTCCTCAAATAGCACAGGACAAATAACATACCTGGCTAAACTGAGATGTAAAGTAGATTCCTCTACAATTTAGCATTTCTTGCTGACTTATTTTTTTCTAATTAAGCATTAAAAAAAAGAAGGAAAATTTTTCCTAATCAGATTGTTTTCTAGCTGTTATCTTTAATAATCCAGCCAAGTTATTAAGAAACAGGAGAGCCAAACCCAGATGTCATGTTCCTCTAGTCCTGGACATGGGGCCATGCTGAAACAACCAGTGTTTCACAGCCTCCTCCTTTCCAGTTCCTAGAGCACAGGGACTACAGCACTTGAGCAGACCCAGGCATCTCCGAGCTCCATCTAGGAAATGGAGCTCCATCTAGGAGATCGTCCCAGACAACTAGCTAAACTGACTTATTTATTCCAGAGTGCCTAAATACTCTGGGAAACAGCCCAGTTTCTAATCCCATCAATGTGAAAGGGCCTTGAGACACCCCTGAAAGGTTGGCAAGCACTGCTAACAATGGTGCTGTTCACCAGTCAGGGGCTGGTGGCTTACACCAGGGTTCCACCTACTAGAGATTGAGGAAAGGCCTCAGTCGCTGTTACTCCTTCTTGCAGGGTTAACTGCAAGATTTCCTCTAAGAGCTCCTTTTCCCTGAATGATTTCTGGGAAGACAATGCAAAATCTACACTTGGGTTCAGAAGGAACGAAAACCAGACAAAAAGTAAGGTCCGCTCTGGGAATTTCATGAGAGACTTTTGAACATGTGGGATTCCTACGAAAGCAACTGGCATCTGGCCTGCTTCTCACTCTGTGACAACTTCAGAGCAAAAGGATACTGCAATAATGAAAAAAATTTGATAGCTTTTCCTCAGTAATGAATTAAAAGTTTACAGAACACAGCAAGGAGCCTTGCATAATGACATCGCATGTTTTGAGAAACATGGTTATTCCAAAAGTATTAAATTATTTTTCAATCAAATATTTCATACACTGAAACACATAAAGCAGCTGGAGAAAAAAAAATCAAATTCTGATTCTTTCTTTCAACCCTGGTGATAAATGGCTTCCTTCAGCTTCCAGGAGATAGGTAAATTTAAAGACAGGCTTTCATGTAGTCTTGCTTTCTGCTATATTTTCGACTAGGGCTCAGGAATGCCATACATATATATATAAAATTTAATTTCCGTGAGAGGACTGGATGACTCTGGGAATTGAAAATGGCACATAGGGCCTTTTGCCTTTGGAAATCGCTGGTTCAAACAGAGGTCAAACTACGACTGAACTTTGCTCCTCTCTGGTGGTGGTTGGGTATATGGTCCGTGACAGGAATCAGCCCTTCCCAGCTGCTTTCTGTATCCTTGCAGCTGGCACAGTCCCAGCTATTTTATTTGCCAGATACTGCGGGGCTATGGGGACAGTGGTGGCAATCAGGAGGTCAATGACTTCTTTGTCATTGCTGGATTTTTGGTCTTCCATCCAATCAAGGTGGAGTTATACACTTGGCAGCATAACAAAACTACACTGCTCATATTATACTATTTCTAAGGCTGGCAGAGAATATAACTCTCCATCGCTGTCAGCTGAACAGTTTCCAGTAAGACTAAAAATAAATTTAAAACTGATGCCCTTTCCTCCTCCCCACACACAGTGTATTTCCACACATACTAAAATCCCCAACCCAAACCATGGCTAAAGATACTTCCACCTCCCTGCATACAAGATAGTCTTTGAAAGACTATCAATAATTTCAGTGAATTATAGATTATTTTCCACTGAACTGATATGGGAGGTGAAAAATAAGTCTGTTCTTCAAAAAAAGAAAGGAAGAGATGGTGTTAAAAAGGCTTTTCTTAGCTATGCTGCTGTCAGACTGGAAAAAAATGACCTTCATAAATTCTATAGTTTTATATTTTTATGCCATGGAACAGCATCATATTAAAAGCATGAGAATTGCAGAATCTGTACTGGAATTGCTATTCATAGAGGGAGAATAAAATGTAATATGTCTTTGAATGTGTCTTCTTTAGGAAACAAAATGAGATTTGACTCTAAAAGGGAGGAATAGAAAAAGAACCATGTACGTTCTCATCTCCCTTCAGCTTCATCAGCCCTCACCTTGAGCTGAACCTGTCATCCTGCAGAGCCGGCTGCTCACAGTTCCCATCTTACTGAGTGTATGCACACCTTGGTGCTGAAGATTCTTACTACCTTATGTGCTTTTCACATCCAATTTACAAGATCACCAAACTATGGCTCTCTGTGGTACTATAACTTTGCATAGATCAACATGAAGTCAAAATCATATTGCTGTGCCCTTAAATTTACAGTTGTCAATAACACTGGCTATATCAATGGTTGGCTTTTTGTTTCTTTTGGACCATATCAGCATTTTGTTCTGTTTCTGTTATCTAATCAGCATGATACATCAAGTACATTGACGTCATTTAAACAGTAGATCTGGCAATTGAAATTGCCTGAAACACAGCAATGTAATAATTTTCTGTATCTCCTGCTGTCTACAGATACAAAACGCCTACTCTGTTTAGAAGAAAAAAATTAAAGGGCATTTGGTGTTTCTTTGGATAAACTTAATTTTACATAGAAATACCTAAACATTTAACAAGAACAGTCGGAACTGATGTCAAAGGTTTTAGAGCGATCAAACCTCCTATGGAGTTCCTGGAGGAAAAGGCTGTAGTAAATAAGAAATACTTGGAAATTTACTACCGTCTATAGAGAACTGATGCTTGTTTTCCAGGCTATGTTAATTAAAAATAATTTCCACAGCAACTACATTTAGGCTTTGGGTGTTTCTTAGTTTTAACGCAAAGCAAATATTCAGAAAGCCCCTTAAAATATTGAGGATTTTTTAAAAAATCTGTAATTCATTGAAAGCTTTTTTAAAAGAAAAAATCATGTAAACATGATTGCTTTGCAATCCAATAATATTGATCAACCCATGTCCTGGATTAATCAAAAATAAAGATAAAAAAAAAGTGGTTGCATGGTGAAGTATATGCATGTGTATAGTTCCCAGGAAAGACGAACTTCAGTGTATCCCTAATTTTTAATAGATGAGATCCCCGGAGTACCTCTAGGTTAATCAAAAGTCCAAAAGACTTTGTGACACATTTGTCTGGGTCACAAAGCAATATTTAGACGGAAGAACATTGCAAAGATTCAGCTGTGGAATAATTAAAGCTAGACCTTTCCCTTGGAAAAGGTGAGACCAACTTCAGCAGGATGTGGTCTTTCCCAAAATACAGATCTCAGTGGAATCATTGATCAGAGTTATTACTGAACTGATCACACTCACGACACTTCCTACATATAAACAGCTGCAAGTTCACTTATAAGAATAAATATTAACTACTCAAATAGATATAAATATTTGAGAAACAACATATTTTAATGTGTTATGATTAATAAATTATTCTTGATTATCATAAAACGGTCAGCCTAATGACATGAACCAGTATATTTAATCAGCATTTCACAACAAAGAAGATAACAGGTTTGGAGATACACTTCCAAAGATTTTCTTCCATGATTTTTCTAACAAAATCTGTTTGCTTCCCAGAGATATGAACAGGATTAACATCTTTGTATTCAAATACAGTTTATATAACAATAAGAGCTTAATGTCAATGCACATGCAAAGTGGCAGGGTTGAAGCTGAGACATTAGATTTCTCACTTATTTGATTTTCAGTCAGAAAGAAAAAGCAGTGCTTATCTGGCTATGTAGAAAAAAAGGTGTGCAGTTATTTTTCCCCAAGTAAAAGTTCTCTTTTATGTACAATTAGCACAAAGTTTTCATTAATTACTAGAAGTAGCATACTGATAAAAATAAAAATATATGAACAAATGAATTATTTTAAAAGCAAAAGCTCTGTTGAAATGTAGGGAAACTCTTTTACATTAATCATCACGTGTCCAGTTATTCAGTAATGTACTCAAAAACATGCAGAAAATCCCCACTCTAAAACTTAAAAATGCCAATTTTTTTAGTTCAGTAGCTAATATCTTGGTTCAGGCTTTAGATCCCCTATCAAATGCTTTAATCTAATTTTGTTGAGAAACATCCATCTTCATGGTCTGCTGCCCAAACAACCCTACTTACTGATGTTTTTCTTGCTGAACTATCCAAAATTATAATGAATGTAAATAAATTCGGTACTGTTGATACAAATGCTGGGGGAAATTTACTGTATACATGCAGGGTAGCTTAAAGGACAGCAGCAGACTTGAAGAATATAACTGATGCCAGTATAGTGTAGTATGTGGTGATATTAATGCAGGCTAATTAATGTCTGTGGTTTAATACTGAATTTTACTAGGTAAATATATGCCTTCCTTCACCCTAACAGTACACTCAGTCTTTAACTCCATGCCACATAGATACAGATCAGGACGACAAATCTGGAGCCTACTGCTCCCGGAACATTGATCATTAACCCACACTGTTCCTGGGGAGCAATAACTGACCTTGGAAGTATTCCCCTGGATTGGGGCAGATTGAGCAGATCTAGCCTGTAGTGTCTTGGCTGTTTGAATCTTAGCATTCATTTACCATTGCTCAGTATTGCCCTACAATGGAAGGAGGAAGCTGTTATCAGGATGATGCATTTCCTTGTTCTCTGTGTGTTTAGACTGCAAGCAGCATGGAGTGAGGGCAGCACTATCTGGTCTGTTACAGCCCATTAAGGACCAGCAGCTCCATGCATTGTAAGCAGCAGATGAAAAATTTTCATTGCATTTTTAGTAGAGCCTGTGGTTGATTACACTGATGTACTGGTCCATGAATTGCTCAAGGACATCTTGAACCTTTGAAAGTAAACAACTAATTGATTACTCAGTGAATAAATTAATAGAATAATTGAATAAATAGAATTAATTAACTGAATTAATAATCTTTCATTTAACATGTATATCCATTTTCAAAAGCATCTGGGCTCATGTAAATATTCCTCATCACAGAAAACTTTAAAAGAATTACATTTTGATTGAATAAAAAATGCATCAGTACTTTTTTATTTGTTGGCAGGGATTATAATAACAAAGAGTTACTTTCTGAAGAATAGAAAGTCACATAACATTAGGAAGTGATATTTAAATAAAAACAACAAAACAACTGTGTCCTCTGCAGGAACATACTACCTAAAAAAACTTTCTGCCACTATCTTTTCTGCCACTATCAAACTGGTTTTTATTTGCTTTTTTGTTTTTCTTTGCACGATTACACCTCAGAAAAGATAAGTTTGTCTTTTTTCAGCAATAGGCAGCAGGTAGTATGATATGTTCAAAAATGAGAGAATGCATTTTTATCCTGTGTAAGAAAGCATCCAAGAAAACTGCAGTTTCCCTACAACAGCCAAGAGCCAGTGAAATTTTTACCTCATATGAATTTCTTGGCCTTCTTTAGGAATGCGTTAAAATGCTATTTATTAGTGGAATCCGCAAATAACCATTACTCAGTCCAATGAAACATTAATTATAAATACATCTTCTGCTAGATGTAAGTATTGGGTGTTTATGAAATTTATTTGTGCATGTAGGCCAAAGACTGTAAAGCATAAAACTAGTCATTAACTTGAACAGGACTTCTCTCATGTATTTCATAACATTTTTCAATTAATTGAAGTTCCTTCTTATGAAGGGAATGATCTCTGTGGAATCGGATTCCTTCATCATCCATTTTTCTTCCCTCTGTCTTCAGGGCTAATATACTTCTTTTGCATATTAAAATCCCCTTTTTCTTCCAATATTTAGGTGCTTACATAAATGCATGCATATAGTTATTCCATTTACTTTCAATGATACAATAGTCTGAATGAATATCGTGACTTGAAAGTTAGATTTTGTACATCAGAGCCAATGGAAGATTGTGTTAGGTCAGATAAGCCAAAACAGTGACTTAGACGGAGAATCAGGTTTGTTATCTAAAATAAGATCTCCCAAAACAATTGTTCAGAAGTTAAGCTAATATTTAAAGCTTGGGGAAAAAGAAAGTAACATTATGTCTATTTATTTTAGGGCTTTATGCTTTTTCCCGCTTTCTGGTCTCCAGCTAGGATCATGAACGCAAAAAGGCGGTGAAAAAAGCTGCTCTAACTCCACCTGCTCAGCAGCAGAAACCAGCACTGCTCACAGCACAAGCACAGCTGCTGCTCTAAGAGTTTCAGCACAGATTTACAGATTGATGAGCTTGAGGTTTCAGGTACTCTCACTTTGTAATAACTTAAAAATTGTAGTAAAGCTCTCCAGTTGCTCTGTCAATGAATATAGCCTATATCCACATGGAGCCAGCCATACGCTGTTAAGGAATATGTCAATTGTACCTAACTTCTCAAATCAGGAATAATTTGGTCTAAATTTAATCTGAGCTCATTAGGCAAGTTCAAGGTAAGGCCAAGGAGTTGCCAAAAGAAACAGAGGTAAGAAATATGTCCGTATTTTTAATATTTTTATTTAGATCTTTATGTATCTCCAGCAAGCTGGAGAGATTTCTTTTGCAATCTTCCAAAGCCTATGTCTGTCTGAATGAACTGGCATGGAGAGTTAAGCTGAGAATGTTAGAAAGTTTTTAATAATGGAGGAGTTGGGCAAGGAAGAGCAGCAGTAGCCCCAGCCTCTCTTCAGGGACCACAGACAGACAAACTGTTCCCAGTTCACAAGCCAGAGGTGACAGTAATGGCCAGTGCTGGCAATAATTTAGTTCCAAGAAAATTCTAAAATCAATCAAGTGCAACATAATTTGACCAAAATATCTCCATGTCTGGAGAGTGTCCAAGTGGCTGGGCTCCTTTGGTAAAAGCATGAACTGCGTTGAATATTTTTCTAAAGTGAAATACTTCAAAGAACAATGTTGCCTCACACCAGACTTCTTCAGTCATTTCAGACCCTAAACATGCAATGGTTCACAGGTGTCCATTCTGGCTCCCAATTGCTTCCACACACAGATGTAAGGTGAGGTGTGAGTTGCAGTGCTGGAAGTCCATGAGTACCACCCCCACTAAAACTACTCATGTTGCAGGACGTTTCATAGGCAGTGATGCGAGGAAGTTCAGGGAGCTGTAGTGTTCCAATACAGGTATGTCCTTGTGAAGCTCTGTTTGAAAGACTACAACTCCCAGAATATTCCACTTTTTCATTAATTGCTGCAGAGACTTTTGAAAGATGACACCTGCTGCAGGAGAAAAAAATTAAATAACGCCAGGAATCAACTGTTAATGTGTAAGAAGAAATTAGGAAAGCGTACTTCTAAACTGATACTCCAGAATCCATTTTGGGTGGGTTTTAGGTGGCTTGAGAAACTGAGATACAGAGGGCTTCATACAAACAGAAAAACAGCAATACAAAAATGATTATTTGTACTTCATGGAATGTCCTTTCCAAAGTTCCAGCTTAGCACTGAAAAGGGTGTTCTGGATCTGAACTGAACTCCAAAAAAAACATCCCAGAAGGCAATGTTTGGGGCAGACATAAATACAGTCTGAAAGGGAGAACTCAGCAACTCTATGGACTTGGGGATATACATCTCATCTTGGGAGCTATTCAGTGACAGGAGCACCCTGCGTCCCACACAAAAGCATACATAACATCTTTTTATTTAAACACATTTTTATATATAACTTCGTCTTACTGAATCACAAAAATAATTTATGCAGCACAGTTAGCAGTGCACTTGAAAGGGGACTGAAGAATTACTTAGATGTCCAGTCCTGACCCCCAAATATTCCTACATGATTATTTTTGCAGCTGTGAACTTTTGGTTTTTTATTGTGAAAACAATTGATTGAGGATTAGCTTCCAGCATTTGTTAAAAGATAAAAGTGTTAATTGTATCTTTCAATTTCTGACCTAAAAATGTGTGCTCCCAGACAGCAGCAGCACATCTAGACCACTTCCAGTCATTTTCTGGGCCAAATATTCTGAAGACTGAATATAACCTATGCCACAACAGAGTGAAATACCTGAGGACTTACACTCTAATCTTTTCTGATGTGCAACAACATCTCTTAGAGAAGTCTGAAAACAGCACAGTAAAAAGTGGAAGGTGCCAGATACTGTAAGGCTATGAAATGGATTCTTTCAAACTGGGAATGCCTCTAGCTTCATATTTTATTCAGTATTTAACCTCAGACAGAGGTACTTTCTCACTGTGCATGCCAGGCACACTCAGTTTTCTACAACTTTTAGTTTCACCAGTTCTTTGGATCAGCCCCAGAGGTTCTGTGTTCATCCTGGATATTAACACCCTCCCGAAGATGAAGTTCCTTTGTTTACTCTAATATGGAGCAATGGCTTCTGCTCTCCAGAACGCTGTAACCTGCAAAAACTGCATCAGTGGCACAGTGGTAATGGTAGTGGCCAACTGCCCTAGTTCCAGCCAAGGATATGAGGGGTGGAGCCTGCAGCAGGGTGATCGAACCAAGGTCATTACTCTATACCCCCATCATTGCTGGTAGATGGAAATAAGGGATTTTCACTTCTAAGAAGAGGGCATGGCTTTGAGTGGAGGTAAAAGATCGTGTGCAGAGGGGTCCGAAGCCAGTTTGGTCCTTTCCCAGGGGAGAGAGTGGTGAGAGGAGCAGTGGGGTGGTGTTGATCCAAACTAGGGGGTTTGTCTGCCGTTGTTTTTTTCATTGTCTTGGGCTTGAGGAAAAAAAATTGTGCAGGGAGCAGTGGAGTGGTGCTGGCCACAGTCATGTCACAGACTTAGTGGGGATTTTGCATGTAATCACCCTCTTTTATATGCTGCTGTGATTACTATTGTTGCTGTTACTGTTTTCATTTTCTTATCTCATCGCTGTTTCCAGAAAATTGTTGTCTCAACCTGTAACCTCTGTCTTTTTTCTCTCTCTTTCACCAGAGGGGGTAGGGGGAGAGAAGTGACTACATGGGGCCTAACTTCCAGCTGAGCTTAAACCAAACCATGAATTTTTTGTTTGCTCTTGACTTCAACTGACTGAGAAAAATACACACACCACTAGACGATAAGATTATCATAACCATAGACATTCAGAGAATGATTATTTGCATTTTCAATGTGGAAGAACATCTGGAAGGTCAGAGAAGAACTACTGTGTGGATTACCATGCTCCATACTCAATTGTAAAGACTACGGTATTACAGGCTATGTGCTAAGGTCTTTAGCCTATGATTCACTTGAGCTGTGAATGCCTGGCCTGTAGCAAGGGATTCCTGCAACTGCAGAGAGGGCTTTCCAAGCATGCAAAGGAGTGACTGCTCTTCTGCACATCAGTTAGAGGTGTGGTGTATCTTCCTCAATTGTTTGAGAACACCTCTTTCAATAGCTTTCTTCTACAAAGGAAATCATAATGAATAATTTAATCTTTTTCCTTGTCCACTTATTAGGATTGATACCTGTACCTTATGGAAGCAGAGAGGCAGCTATTCCCACTTTGTCTTGAAAAGCCAGAGCTACAGCTTTAGCTTGATCTAGCCTTCACAATCTAACAAAGCTTTATGCTTTTCATTGAGTGATGTACATTTTCTCTGGAACTTAGTTGGAATTGGTCTGGGAGAAAACTGAAGAGAAATCTCAGCTTTAACTTTTAAATGTGCTAACCTTTTAAAGCTAAGTATCAGTGAAAACAACAGAGGAGCATTTCATATTTTAGGATTAAGGATTCCACCTTTTGATCTCACGACAAAGCAGGAGAAAACTTTGTGTGTGTGTTACAGCGTGTTGGTGAAGGGCATGGATGGTTCAGGCCTTCTGACTGGAAAACCCAAGGAAGATATATAGAGACTCTAACTACAAGCAAGCAGCAAAGATATTAAAGTGGACCCTGAGTTCATCTATATGATGGAAGATTAACTTTTAATAACTTCTCTGCACTTTTTGCATTTACATAGTTTTACCAAAAATGGAGGCACTTCTTGTTGTGGCATCCCTTCACTGTAAGCTCATCTTTTCAGGAATAAATACAAATGAACATCACCTAAGACATCTTTAGTTGCCATATACATTACAAAGGATAGAAAATAACTTTGACATGGGTCTTCACATCTGCTTTCAGAATATGATCTTCAGAAAGGAATTAGCAACTTCTACCTTTTAAAAATATGAAAGAAAATACATGATATTTTAAATTCTAGGATCTCAAGATTAAATATTATTCAGATTTACTTGCCTCAATTTAGATATCCAAAACTGAGAGAATTTATCATCTCAGCTAATCCTCTGAGATTCTCCAGGCAGTGTTTCAGTGTATGCTTTTACAACGGGATTCAGCATATTCTAAGAGTTTTCTAACATGCATTACATGAATCACATTCTGGAGGTGTTTATTTTCCTCTATTTACGAGTAGGGGAGATAGAGCTCATCCTCAGAGTCCAAAAATTCAAAGATGGCAAAAAATTGTATGTTTAAATTACATTAGTTATTTTATTTTCATTCTAGTTCTACCTGTTCTGTACACTCTCAAAACATGAGACAGTGCTGGATACAAAGCAATCCAGGTGTATTTTCATAGCAATTTGGTGTACTCCAGACTCTAATGTATGTAAATAGTCTGGGGAAAATCAGAGGTGATAGCAAAACAGGGAGCGAACCAAGCTGATGATACAATCACACCTACTAGTTCAGTATTACATTGCCCTGTAGTCCTGCACCAGTGGGAGAAAAAAGGACCTGAAGCCCCATGAGATGCCACCCATCACATGTACTTTTTCCAGGGGGTATGCATGCCATGTCTGGTCTGAGAATTACACAAAGCAGAAGCTTGGTATGGTTAATTTGTTTCCTGCTTCTGTTTTTAATTAAAGGGAGAACAGAAGGGACAGGAGGTGCACGTTCTGCGTCACCTTTTGTGGTGAGTTTTCTGTTATCTCTTTGTTCCTGCTGTCCTTACTCCCTGGCTATTTATTTTGTTAACAAACAATCTGCCTGCGACCAGGTTTTTTTGTAATTAGTATTGTGTCTGATTTTAGTAGTAAAGACAAAGAAGAAGAGTCTGTATGTAGAATAAATCCCTTTTATACTCAGCTCTGCAATACATCATTTAATGCTCTATTTCAAATCACTTGCCTTCATGCACCACAGCCATTTTAATGGGATTAATAGCGTTGCTGTATAATGCATAGGATGAAATAGCATTTGCAGTGTGGATGGCTTTACTGTGTTTGGGTGGCATGTCCATGCATCCATTCCACCATACTCCAATCATCCATCTGCCTGCCTACTGTTACATAGATACAGATACCTGCATCAGCACTGCTTTATATTTCTGTCTTTAAGCCAATTAGTCTACCTTTTTAAAAGAAATATGTGTAATTCCTCACACTGCTGATTAGCTGACATTTGCACAATGCCCAATCTGTTATGATTTAAATTATTTGCTACAGTGTGCAGAAACTGGAATGCTGTGGTAGAGAATGACATTCAATGCCTTTACTGCTAGAAAGCAGGATGTGAGATTTTCAGACTGCAGAGGAGAAAACAGAGGAAGAAGGGTTGGAAAAGGAAGAATGTTGGCAGATGTTCACACTGGTGAAAGACAATTTGATTTAAAGTTAAATTCAAACCATGTAAAGTATCAAGAAACACTGCTTGGTGGAGGTTGGCTTCTTCTTCACCAACAGAAATCTTTTTTCCACTCTGTATCAGATCAATAAGAAATCTGGCTTTCAGTCACACTGCAGACATACTGTATTCAAAGAAGGAAACTGTGGAGAGTCATCAATAAACCTGCCTGTTGAGAATGTTACAAAATCTCTTCACAGACATTTACATCAGATATGGGTTTTAACACTTCAAATTATTGAATAGTATCCAGCAGCTGGAGCTTAGAATTGTCAGATATTAAAAATATGCTAATTTATGATATGTTTCTGATGAAGACGACTCCACAGGTCCCATTTGAGTGGGAATTACTAGTATCTAGGAAAGTTCAACTGATCAGATTAGTTGCTCTGTGATCAGAATAAATATTCAGCCAAATTTAGCACTGGAATGAGCTGAGCCTACTCTCAGCTATCAGTCACAATCCTGTATACATTTTGATATACAAGATTTTAAAGAAAGATTAAAAGTAGTAATTTCCTTCTTGCATTGAATTTCTCGGTTAACATGAATATGATCAGGGTTGACGAGATATCAAGCAAAGTGTTTCTAGGTCATGTACAATCATTTTCTCATTTTTTTTAACAAGCCAAAAGGATGGAAGAACACAAAACCACTTACAAAATGTAAAGATACGCTAAGTTAAATGTGATAATGCTAAATTATCCACTTAAAGATGTTGAACTCCAAACTAAACCCAAACCCCAAGTTTTGTGACATTTGACTTTTAAAATTTGTGATAGATTTCATATTTGCATTTGATGAAAATGCTTAAATGTGTGTGTCTGCAATAAAATGTATTTTAATATAGGAAATACTGCAAATATATAGAAGATATGAAGAGTACCATCACTGGGCTACTTTCCACACATACATTTTTTTAATAGCATGAAAAAAAAATTATGAAATTTAATCTACCAGTATTCAACACAAAATATCCTGTAAGACCTATGATTGCATTATTTCTTCATTAACTGGTTTAGGCTCTTATATCAAGGGGAAAAAATGTCTCAGTTAAAGCTTTCTACACCTAATCCTTAACCACAGGTCAAGCGTTCTTCACAAAATTCATACAGAAATTTCTCTTAAACTGTTCTTCTGGCTACTTTTTTGATCATTCCATCCAAAGAAGCTACAGTATTTTTCAGTTTTTGTCTGCCATTTTTTGGTAACTGTTTTAAGGTAACAAGCCACCTCCATTCATCTGAAATACCAGATATGGGGTGTTTCAGAAAAATTACACCATTTTTAAAGAACACTCGGATATTCACTGAACTCTGGATGCACAGGAGGGCGCACAGTGCACAAAACGTTGACATGGTAGTATTTTTTGATAGAAAACATACTCCTTCAGCTGTATTCCATGAAGGGAATATGAGAGTTGAAAGACAAGTTTGCTTTTTCACATGAACTGAGCTTCTTCAGTGAAGATGTGAATATGAAGTGGAAATAGAAGATTGAGCAGCCACTCCAAAGACCGCTGAGGTTTGCATGTGGGTCTGTACACTGGTTTATAGTGTATTCCTCTTTGAAGCATCTGAACTTACTGCATAACAAGCTCCAGAGTGCCTTGCCTCATCAAAGGGTAGATCTGAGCTTCTCCTTGCACAAAGTACACAGTTACCTCTGACAGACAGCACTCCACTTTGCCAAAACACAGCGAGCAGCACTTTTCACTGGTTTCAGTGCATGATGCTACTGTGCAAAAAGACCAGATAAGAAAAGGCCTTTTTTACTTAACAGGTACAGTTCTCATGAGAATCTAACTCATTTCCATGGGCTTCACTGACAAATAATATTTTAATAATGCATGGTCCCGATAGCACAGTAAAGCTTACACAGAAAGGAAAGGTAGAGCTGGATTTTTACCATGAGCAACAGAATAATTTAGAAATTTCCAATTTTGTTTCTCAGTCATACTGAAAACCAGAATTTGTGAAGCTTCCATTTCTGGAGAGATTAAGAAAGGAAGGAGAGAAATATTTTTGATATGATGCCAAAATGAAATTGCAGGATTGGAAACGGTAAGAAAATATACCCTAATTTCAAAGTTGTGTACTATCTCTACCATTTTTATATACCTGAGAGCCTCTTTTGTTATTTTTGGCTGTATATTTCATCAACAAACATCCTGTTTTAAATATTTTATCTATGATAATCCCTTATATTTATTTCTATCTATATCCATGATCTTAGTGGCCTGAGGAATTCAGTACACTCCCAGTGAGGAGGTTTATCAGTCTTCTCAACACTTTTGGCGGCATTCATACCTGTACAGTTAATACCACATTTAGTTGCACTAGGAACAAGAATACAAGGGTTTTCTTTCAGCTTTCTATCTTTGAGAAGTTATGTCACATTCCTAACATCTCTTTGACAACACAGAAGTAATTTCTACAATAACTACTGTGTTGCTTTACATAATAGAATGCAATAGTGAAGAGGCGGCGTTTGTGATGAGACCTCATTATATCTTTTCTTTTATTAAAAAATCCCCAAACTTCCAAATGGTTGACAAGGAAAAAAACCACACCAAAACTTCTTGAGATGGTAGAGGTTTATCTGGTTACAAAACTGCCCTGGAGTTTCAGAGCAAATGACATTTGTTTTTTTGGTTTGTGAGCTATGCATGCGAATACTTTTCTCCTTTGTCATACATAATGACATATATGGCACATATTATATCATATTGAAGTGAAAAAAAAAAAAACCTTTTGCTAAATAGAAAGGAATTTCATTCTTATATGGAAAATCTTCCATATTGGTGGCTGGGATTCCTTACTTAGAATATTCTGAAATTTTCTCACATTAACTGCAGTGGAATTCTTTGATGTTATGAATGAAGACAATTACCTTTTTATTTAATTTGTTTAAATATTAACAGAGCAATCTGACTGCAGGCCATAAAGTGAAGAGAAGAAATTGTGACTTCAAAGTCATATTCATAGAGTCATAGAAACATTAACATTGGAAGGCATCTCAGGAGGTCCTTCATTTCAAATTCCCTGTTCAAAGCATTGTTAGATTCAAAGTTAGATCAGGCTAGATCAGGTCCAGTTGAGTTTGAAAAATCTCCAAGAACTGAGCTTCTCCCATAGCACCTGTTCCTGTATTTACCTACTCTGACAGGAGTTTTTTTCCCCTTACACCTAGCTGAGTTTTTCTTTGCTGAAACTTACAATCATTGCTTTGGTCCTTTTGCTTTGTGTTTCTGAGAAGATGTTGTCCTTCCCCTTAGCCTTCCCTTCTCCACGCTGAATGAACCCATCTTTCTCAGCTGCTCCCCAGCCATCTTAGTGGCTTTCAGTTGGACTTTTTCCAGTTTGCTGACATCTGCCTGGTTTTGAGGTACCCAGAGCTGGCCTTATCAGTGGGGAAGAGAAAGGAACAACCACTCCTTAAGCTGTGGGGAATACCAACCAAGCCACTGTCTGGGGAAGATGCCAGCTGCACTGATGCCTGTGAGGCAGCACTGGAGTTAACTTGAAGCAAGCCCTATGAGAAATGTTGCTGGGTTTAAAGCCTGCAAAGTAATGGATAAACAAAACTGCAGGAATGGAGACACAGGGCTCTTCCTGAAATTTCTTGGTGACTTCCCGACAGTGCAAGATTTCTTCCCACCTTATAACTCCAGTCTCCAAAGATACTCAGATATATCTACTGGAGAACCACAGTAAGGGAGCTGAAGACATTTCACCCTAGACCTGCCTGTATCATCTCTTTCCTGCATATTGCCGCACCTGAAACAGGGAAATATATGGAGGGAGGATTTCTCTACACCTATTTAAGTATGCAGAATATTCACTTAAACAGCTGTTAGAGAAGCAGACATTGAGATAAAAACAATCTCAGCAATATTCATAAGAAGACATTGTCTAAGCCCCAGTAATTTTGGGCTGAATCCTGCTACCTTTAGATGTTATTTGTCTGTGCTGCTTTAACCATGTTTTAGCTATTTTTCAGGAAGAACCATAGCTGTGTTGCTTTTGCATCAAGACTCATTTTTCTTAAGTGGTAGGTAAAATCTCCTTTTTATATTTCCTGTATTTGCTGACAGACTCTAGATGCACTTTTTCAACAACATCTTCAATTACTCAGCTGTCAATGAGATACAGCAAGGTTTCAAATTATTTTCTAAGAGCAACTGGAGCAACTGTTTGCTGATTGTTTATCTGATTGCCATCCAACATATAGATCTTACGCTTTTATATAGGGAAGTTTTAAATTAAATAAATGACAGTTCCAGAACAAACTGGAGGTGGTATATCTTCCCCAAAACATGGTTAAACTAGGTACAGGATGTTGTGGATAATAAAAGGTCTCATAAAGTTTAAAAAGCCACAAGAAAAAGTCCAAAAGGAAAACGCCTAAAAGCTATTAAACACAAAGATATCATCTTTAGCTCAAGATGTCCTTGGGCTAAAGATACGGAAGGGACCGGAGAATGCACGGAAGAGAAAATACTATAACTTTTCCATTTTTATACTCTCCTCTGAACATTTGGTCTTGGCTACAGTTAGAAACAGGATACAGAGCTAGAAATTTGGACTGGTGCTATATGGCCTTTCTCATGTTCTTATGCCAGCTGCTAAATACAATACAGCATCAAAACCAGGAATAACAAAGCTATATTTCTAGAGCCCAAAATATCTGGAAAGATATTCAAATCCCTGTGCGTGTCCTATTTTATGACCAATCCCAACCATATCTTCTGCGTTTCATGAACAGAAAATCAGTGAAATTTAAGTTTCTGCACAGAATCTTTTATTCTGAGTCTGCTTCCATCTTTACAGAGTTAATCACCTACATTAAGGGGCCATTTGTGTTGGCAGATAATATGGGTACAACCTAAGTGCCCTGTAACTCTCACTTCTGAGCGGGGTGTGTCAGCCCACAGTGCAATTACTGTGTGCTTATTTTACTCATGAAGGTGTACAAATAGAAGATACGTGAGGAATGATTCTGAGATTACTGTTAGTAATAGTATCCACTATTTCAGAGTAATAAAAGAAAGACATACTCAATTTAGAAAAATTCATTCATTTCTTTGGTTATGGGGAGTGTGGCTGGAAAGACTAAAGATTTCCTAAAAGACCCCAAAGTTATGTGCTTGCAAGTGGCAATCCTTCCTTATATGTATACTAGGGAATCACAAATTCCTCGAGTCTGTGTCAATCTTTCACTTCAAATACATCTTATTTTACAAGAGCAAGAAAGCTTTAGCTGTACTCCTGGGGATTATGTCTTTGTAATCTGTAGAGGTAGACTTGTTTCAGGTCAATTTTATTTTGCTTTTCCCTCCATTTCTTTCAAAACTTTGCTTTCAAAAAGCCTTCAGAAATCCCTATTTAATACATAACTGCTGATGGACTAGACGCTAATGCATTATTTATTATTTACATCCTTATTACATGTTAGCTTCAACATCCTACCTTTGTGGGTATAAGTGCTTCATGAGGCCTTGGAATTTCTTCTGTAGTTTTCTATTTCATGAAAAGTAAAAGTCTACTTGCTGAAAAAACCCATAGTTCAGTGATCTGAGTGCCTATGTTACGCAGGATCAAGAACCTCAATCCAGTGGATGCAACAGTAGCCTACTAAAGTATTTCTGAGCTTTAGACTCACTCTGGGGTTTAGCTGCTGTGTGACAAGAGGATGACTTCACTAAACCCGATTTAGGAGTCTCTTGTATAAGCTGATCCTTTTTACAACAGACAATTCAGAAAAAAAAGACTTTTTCATAACTAGCTAGAATCCCCAATGCTATTTTTCTCCACCTGATAAGTGTTCTCTCTGACAAAGCAGTCTGCTGCAGAAAGCCTTGAAACAAAGTAAGATTTCTCCTTTACTACAAAAAAAATGCAACTAGGAGCAACAGCTGCTGGTGTAACCTGAACATTTTCACAATTTTTCCCTTTAGGTTGATTTTAGTCTGGCCTGCAGTCTAAGTGCCCTTTCACAGTCAGTGTGTGTCTCTGGTGTACTGCTGGAACACAGCTCCCAGTCCATCTAAAAGGAATCTCATTTTTGAGCCCTGAGACCACTCCATGGTGTGTCCAAGCAGAGCAAGCGGAGGCAAAAGGGAAAGCTCCTGAACCAAAAGGGTGATGTAATACAGCCACAGATGTACCACAGCAGAGTACCTAAGCAGGAAAGCAGGAGATGCTGGTGGTGTTGTGTTGCCTTCCTCAGGCGACCAGTTTGCATAGCAGAGGTGGCCACCTTGGAAAACTGGGAAAGGCAGCTTGGCTCCTTCTGCTCCCAGTACATACACGTGCTCTGTGTGCAGCAAAGAGTCTTTGCTCTGCTCTGGTTGCACACTTTGAATGTACTTTTAGCAGGAATTTCAGAGAGCGAGACCTATACCTGCATACATCCTTGGGACCTTGAAACATCTGATTTGCCAGTGGCTTCCTGTCCCAACAGAGCCTATTAAAATGTTTTGGTAAAAAAAGGACTTATTTTACTGCACGATTATTGGTATCACTGGGAAAAATCTCAAACAGGAGCTCGTATAACTGCATTCTAGTTCTATTTCCAATTTTTTCTACAATTACTTGAATTACTTGAATCATGGCATAAAAAAAATACTTTCAAATTCTGTAAATGATGTCAACTTTCAAAAGAGCTGGAAACACTCCGGATTAGATCAAGGCTCAAATTATATGATTAAACTGGAGACAGGGTCAGCAGAGCCCAAAATCAATATGACGAAACTTGCTAAAAATAAATGCATTAACTGTGTAGAAAAAGACATGAACACGATTCAAGGCCTATGTTTATTTATTCACTGTGCCACCCTTTCTGAGAAATACCAACAAGCTGAAGAGAGTCCTTTAGAAAAGTAGAGAGAAAACAGGTTCAAGAGGCATGAGTAAATTATAGATAAATTTGATTTTTTTTAGTTCTGAATAGAACTCCAAACCAGTAAAGTTCTAGTCAAAGTTGCTTATATTGTAAAATTTCCTTTTGAAGGTTTTTTTACAGCTGATCAAATAAACTTGTATTAAGGTTTATGTAAGTGTCCTTGAATCTATTTCAATGCAAAAGGTACTGGATCACCTCTTGAAATTTTCTGCATCTTTACATTTCTATGCTTTAGTATTATGAAGCACCACTGCCTTCATAAAGAATGGAGACTTGGGGACTCTCAAAGTCTCCATGCCATCAGAAGCACTCCTGTTCAGCTATGAAAAGGCGATATTCCCAGTACATAAACATTTGGAGCTGTTAAAGTGTCTGTAGAAGTAGTCACTAAATAGATATCAGTTTTTTACTCCTTCTCAGAAGTAAGTTCACTCACAGAAATGATGAAAGAACAAAAATAATTCTTTATAGATGCGCATTTTGTTAGTATTATTATTAGCTGACACAGGCTTTTCCAGGGAGAACAAAAGGTTTGTAATTTCTAACACAATTCATAAGATGCTGAGTCAGAGGAGACTATTTGTTTGGATGGTGGCTAACAGACATCTTCCAGTAGCAGATCTTTGTCATTTGAATCAATTTCTGAAGTCACAGGTAAATATTCTCTCATAAATAGCCAGAGAAAAGATTTAACCCCTATTTTTTTCTTGGAATCTTTTTTATTCTTACCCAGCATTTACTGTTTGAGTATCAAAATGATAGGAATTTGCAATGGAGAAAAATGTCAGGAAACTTACGACTTTGTTAAATAAAATATTTCTTCCTCTCTATCCCTGCAGCAAAGCCTTTCTCTCCTGAACCAAATATTTTAGGGATAACTTCCATTTCATAAGAGATGTGAAGCAATCACAGTCAAGGCAAGGCTGACAGATTGTTTGGTGCCACTCTAGTTGCTAACCTCTGGAGGGACATTCAGGCTATTAAACAGCAAGTCTTAGTCTGCCAGCATCCCTGCAGCCAGCTGACCAGGTTTTGTGTTTGTCAAAGTAAAAAATGCCTTACAGGGCTCTGGCAATCAGGCAGAGTTGCCATGGTAACTGGAAAATGGTGGTAAAACATAAACAAAGCTCTAATAATACTTTAGGAATTATTTACCTTTTTATCTCCAGTATTCAGATTTATTGCAGGCTCATCTTTTAACTATTTTGTGGATCATAAACTACTGTTGCTATTACTCGGCCCGCGAGGTCTCTCACTGAGCTTTAGTGTCCTTGTTAAGCAGATTTAACTGGTACACTTTCAAAAAAAATATCTATCGCTACAGAAATTTTACTCACTTTTGAGCCTCATGTACATTTCTTGTGAAAATTTGAGTTTGAAATCAGTTTAACCCTGCCAATTTTAATCACTTTACAGGAACACAAAACTGAAATAATATAGAGCAGGCCACCCTAAACAAGGCAAAATTCCTTAATCTGTGGTTTTGCCAGTTCCTGCAAACAGTCTTAATTTGCACTGTCTACTTAACTTTACAGTTTGGTGATGGAAATGACAGAGTACATATTTACTTTTTGTTGTTTTATTAATTACCAGACTAGTTCATTATCTCCTGTGTTTGAATTTGTTGGATACATTTATTTCAAAACACACCTAGCACATAATATCTAGGAAGCAAACCTGGGGAACTCACACACTGTGACCACATACACCCCTTGAAGACGTACCCTTGCTGCAAGTTGTGTGGAATACCCCTACTAATAAGAGCAACATTTTCATCTTTCCCAAGAAAGATTATAAGCAAAAGTGTAGTGACAACCACTGAAATCAACTGACCACTTTCTGTAAACACAACTACATAACACCATTACTCTAAATGCTCCCTGTGAAAGTTCTTCACATACTGCATGTTCCGGTTTTATCTCCAAGAGCTCCGTAGCACTTTATTAAAAATAGACCTCAGAGACACTTATTAAACAAGAACAGAGAATATTACTCCAGTAAATCAGGTTTGAAACCGTTTTCCAAAGCAGTTAGGCATTACTGAAATTGTTGCAAAGGTCACTAGGTTTAGTTCAATTTCCCACTAAGTGGAGATTAGAGCCCAGTGAACAATTAAGAGCAAATGACTGAATGAATTTCACCTTTCCATTGTAGTTACAAGCTCTTTCAGCAAGTCACCATACTCTCAAAGATGTTTTGAAATCATTGGCTTGCTTGTTTTCTAATGCTTTCTTCTCGTGTGGTGTTTGAGCTTGTCCATCTCTTGGCATTACATGGGCAGACCCCGCAGCACTTGGGGCCTGCCATGTTCCCTCATCTCTCCTTGCACTGGAAATACAAGTCAGCAGCAGTACACATACTGTACCCATGGTAGAGTGTCACAGCTCATCAAACACACCTGAAGGATGAGAACTAAACATGAAAAAGGACTAAGAACTCACAGGGTATTTCTGAAAATTTTATATTAAATACTACAAGATGCGATACGTTTGTTCTTTGCTTATTTTAGCAGCAAAAGGTTAAAGAAGAAGGCACATATTTGAGGGGGCTCGTCTGCAGCTTTAAAGTCTAAAAAAAGAGTGCTGTCACTGCATACCCTGTAATCAATGTTTTTTAAAGCTAAGAGAGCAATTCAGCTGAATGATAAAACTGCTTACCACAGTGATAAAATAAAGAACATGCAGTATCTTAAGAGCAGCAGCCCATCAAAATCAACAGCTCCAGGCATCAGCAGAGGATACAAAAGCCTTATGATAGACTGGATAACCATATACACAATTAAAATGCTGCTTGAGAAGGAAAAAAGGGGCAGCCTGTCTCCAGGCACCTGCAATAAGTCATCAGGAACATCTAACTCGGTGAGTCTGAGAGAGGTCATCACAACATAAACAGAGTGTAGATTTTCTTGGTTGCACACTTCAACTTTATATATTATTCATCATGATTTCATCCTACTACACCAAATTCAGTGACCAGTTTTGGTGTTATATGGTGCTATATGACCAGTTTTTGGTGTTGCCATTTTGGTTTTTTTTTTAAACACTTTCACTGCACCTCTGATAGAAAATACTGGCTGGAAATTTTGTCAGGAAATTTCAGTGTTTTGCAGATTAAAAAAAGTTTTCGTCCTTTAGACACATTGATATTAACTAACTGCACTCAAACATGGAGTTCAGGTGCTACATGGTTCATGTAGGGATCAGCGCAGGGACAGGGCTAATGGTTCTCCACATGCAGGTGTGAGACACCTTTGCTCTGGCTCTTCTGGCTTAGCTGTCAGTGGGATGATCATCATATTGAAGGTAATGGCAACAAGATTCTCCTCTCACCATTGAATGATGTTTAATTTGCTATTTCAATTGTGATGATACCAAGGCATTTGGTTTACAGCAGGAAATAAAGGGAATTCACTCAGCTTCTGTTGACAGACTAGCATCTCCCTGCTTAAAAGACCATTAGAATAACCATGAGGAAAGACAATGTAAAATGGGAAATGTAAAAAAGGAAAGAAGAATAACTTGTGAAAAAGAGTAGCAAGCTCCTTCTTTTTTCTAAGAAATGGTTTCTTTCTATTAGACTGCAACTCTTATCTATTTTGGAGAAGTGTCTTCGGCTGTGGGAGCAATTCCCTAGAGCTAGCTGTTTTTACAAGATTGTTTTGATGTTTAATAAATCTTGATTTTTTTTCTCAATATCTAGATGCATGGCTAAGTGCTCTTTGAACCACTCATATTTTTAGTCTCCGTGACTGACGTGACAGAGTTTAAAAATCGAATTTTATAAAGAAAAGTCAACCTATCTGTTGAAAATCTGACTCCCAATTGTTTCACTTGATGCTTCTGAGTGCTTGCATTAAAAGAAACACAGAGTAATCATTTATTTTCTCTGGGCCACTGATCATTTAATAGCTATACAGTATCCATCCAAAACTGTCATGAAAGCTTTCTATAACTTTGTGTGATCTCTTTTTTCAATAAGCCTGAATAATTTTGTAATATCCACAAATTGTCTAACCTCATTATTTATCTCTCTTTCCATTTATGGGTCTGTTAAACAGGAGATCTCCCTCTGCTAACCTCTCCTCTTGTAAGACTTTACAATAAGCTTTCCTTTTTTCCCTACTTTTTAGCCTCAACAAATGTCACATTTCTGGCTATGTTTAGCTTGCTGTCCATACTTCAGTTTAGCTTCAAAATGATTTCCAGTAAACCCTTCTAGAATACTTTACCTGAAAACATCCATCTTGTTTCCTGCTTTGTGACTGACTGTAAGAGACAATGAGAGTGGGAACTTCCAGTGGAGTAGTATTTTGTTTTATTTACCTAAATCTTTTTCCCTAATTTTAGGTGTGTAAGTGCTATGCTGACACTGTTCAATGAGGTAAGGAAAGCAGCCTATTACATATGTGAATAAGGAATGGATTTGGCCTGTTAAAGACTTGGTTACCTAACTAACAGGACAAGGATCGAACCATTCTGAGACAAATAAAAGGAGGAATATCACTGAATAAAATTCATATCTTATTTTTTGTTTGAAAAACAACTTTGACAGCTGTGAGCTAGTTTTAGCCACAGGTACGTTTGTGTCCTTGTTCGCATTTGGAGTGTATTAAAGAAAAAAATTGGAGCAGCAGCCGGGAGGAAGATGATTAATCACAGAGGGAGCTGAGCCTAACCCCCCTGTAGAACCAGCTTTCCCTTAATGCACAACCTTGTTCATGCTGAGCAGTATCTTGCTCTGCAAATCATCCCTCCAAGATTAATGTTGCCATTAGTTTCAAAAATGAAGCCCCACCAAAGACAGGGAGGTTTGCAAGGCACTTAATCAAAAGGCAATGGGATTATATGTTTCGCAGTCAAAGTACAATCAATCCTACACTATGAATGGCAATAATTTGTTATAAAATAGAAAATAAAGCTCACAACCAGTTTTGAATCATTTTGATGCTCCTATTACCACTTCCGTCCCTGATTTATGTTCAACTTAATATACTGTTATCAAAAGTTAATTGGTGCAGAGCTGATTCAGAGGTGCATCAGATTGCCCTAACTCCGGGCATCAAAAGTGCAGGGC
The DNA here is from genome assembly GCA_013398015.1 of Oreocharis arfaki. Taxonomy (NCBI): domain Eukaryota; kingdom Metazoa; phylum Chordata; class Aves; order Passeriformes; family Paramythiidae; genus Oreocharis; species Oreocharis arfaki. The sequence goes on from VZRR01005980.1 coordinate 48,897, forward strand.
AGCTGATGAGGGGCACTAACAGTTTCAGCCATCTGATTTAAACTTGCCACCACACTTTCACCAAGGCCTTCAGCGTTCATCTAAGATGTGCTAATGAACTTAGAAAAGGCAGCTAATTATTCTCAGCTACCTTCACTGCAAAATTCCTCTTTTCAGTGCAGCCAGCTTTTTTTTCCCCCCTTTCTTTGTTTTAATTCTTGATTTTTTCAATTTCTCAGCTCATCCCTTCATTTACTTTGGGAAAGCACCAGATCTTTATTCACATATTCTGAAACTTCTCCATCAAGGTCCTTAACTATGCACAACTGGAGTCAGCAGGGCTACTTAGCTTCTTAATACAAGCACATAATTAAACACCTTGATGAACTCTCTGAATTTGTGGATAAACAATCTATATAAGGTCAGATCTTTGATTAGGCTGGAAAAAGATTAAGCAGTTCACATCTGTGTTATAAAGACATAAAAATCCAGGTGAAAACATTGGAGAACTCAGATGTTTTAGTTTGAAACTACAAATGAGGAATACAGAGTTAGTGAGACATAGAATAGCTGAGAATTTTATGGGGGTTGTGTTAGGTTTTCCAAGGTTCTGTGATCTCCTTTCCCACTGATTTATGGACTCACAGATCAGTTTAAATCAAATTTAAAAAATTAAGAAAGAAGCTCAAACATATGAAATTTTCACAAGTAGACACTACAGGTCCATGGTCGGCTGAGTCCTGCACACTCAGACAAAGCAAGACTCTGTCTCCCACTGTAAGTGTTCCTAGGTTTTGGGGCACAACCTGAAGCTCTTGTTGGTGTTGGGGACAAAGTAAAAACTGTGCTGAAAATGGGGTTTTATTAGCTCCATGCCTCATTGCAAAATTTTGTTACCCTACGTGTCAGAACAGGCTGCACTTAAACAGCATGGGCAGTTGTACAGTACTTAGCTTGCTAGCTATATTTTAACATTTGTTACAGGGACTGATGGAACACTATTTAAATCCCTTGCTTTTTCATTAACATTTTCCCTAATCCATCTCAGGACTTTAGAGAGAGCAATACAATTTCTCTGAGTAGAAGCTACTTCTGGGGTTTAGATACATTTTTCTATTCCAGCTGAAGGAAACCTGGCATTCAGTCCCTTTTGGCAGTTAGTCATGCTAGAAGAGCTACTTAAAGATGCCTTGTTTAAGGATTCCAGTTGATTGACCTAGGCAGGATGCCAGGTGCCCACCAACCTGTTTTATCACTCTCCTCCTCAGCAGGACAGAGGGAGAGGAAAATAAAATGCAAAAAGCTGATAGGTCAAGATAAAGACAGTTTAATAAACCAGAAGCAAAAGCCAGATGAAGAAGCAAAAGTAAAAAGAAAAAATTATTTTCTGCTTCCCATCAGTAGGTGATTTCCAGTCACTTCCCAGCAAGCAGGGCATCAGAAGACAAACGTCGTAATACTGAATGACCCCCATCCTCCTCCTCCTTTCTCTAAGCTTTTACTGCTGAGGAGACACCACATGGTGTGGAATACCCCTTTGGTCAGTTTTGGTCAGCTGTCTTGGCTATGTTCCCTCCTAAGGTCTTGCCCATCCCCCAGCCTTCTGGTGGGGAGGAAATGTTGGAAGACACTATTGATGCTGTGCAAGCACTACTCAGCAGCAGCCAAAACACTGGTGTGTTACCAACACCTTTCTAGCTAACAGTACAACACACAACACCACGAGGTTTGCTTCGAAGAAAAGTAACTCCATCTCAGCCATACTCAGTGAAAAGTATCCTGTCACTCTCCCGGGCGCCCGTGATTCTTTGTGGAAGAAGATGAAGCAATAACATTACATGGTCTAGGCTATGTTGGTCAAGTATCAGCGCTTTCTAATGCTTTATCTAGTCTAGCAGTAAGTGCTCTCTGGCTCCAGCGCAGTCATTTGCAGTTATTTTATATGACAGATATGCATAACAGCTGTGGATATTTTCTCTGAAAGCAAGTGCAACAGCTCATAGTTGTAGCTCATGAAAAAACAAAACAAACACCAAAACCAACAAAAACTCTCTGTGTAATGCAGCCTTTTAGCAAATTCTCCTGTTCTGTCTTCACTGGTTATTCAGCAAGAATATCCTACATGGAAATCACCTCTTGTGATATTACCCTGTGGAACACTAATACAGGGCATTAAAAAATATTTGTTCATTATCACACATCACATCAACATCCTTGAGTGATTCTATAGAGACAAACAGCATTCAAACAACTGCCTGTCATTAAATTACACCTAAAAGATTAATGTATTACGAAGGACACAAACTACACGGATTCACTATCTTCATAATCAGTCACAGGATGCCTGTTGAGCTGGAGTATGGTCTTACTGATACATGTTACTTTATTTTTAAAAAAAAGATTATTCAGTTTTTTCCCAAAAAATGCCAGCTATCATGTGCAGGCCATGGGCAGATGGTAACCCCAAAGAAGACATATGTATGCACATATGCTTTAAAATTTGTATTCACAAATAACTTTAATATTAAAACCACTCTAATCCAGAAATTCTATTCCTGCATTCTGTGAACGTCAGAATGTGTGATTTCTGAGGACTACTAACCAAAGAAAGCCCTACTGAGAAAGCTTTACAGTTATTAATTATGCTTGCACATCGCTGAGGGAGGGAGAAAATGAGTAATTCCTTTTACAGCCCATTTACAACACTCAATATTTGTCAAGCAGCTCTCTTGTGACTCTGAATTCGAGACCAGTCAGGCTCTCAAGGCTGTATTTAAAATCTGTGCTAGAGAGTAGTGAGACTCCACCCAGTACAAATTCTGGCAACAAAAAGGACAGAACACAAGACTCCGATCATCAGAGTCCATAGGTTGAACTAAATAAAAGTTATGAGAGGAAATACAAAGAATGCATTATCAGAAAGCATGGGACTTAAAATGCTCTTCCTTAGTAGTAACTTGTTTGGCTGTGGCGCTTTTTTTTCCATTCATACACTAATGCAAAGAGGAAAATGGGAAAAATGGAAGAGGGTGGGACTGGATGAAAACTGAGGGATCTCTGTGAGGCACAGCTTTTAGCTGAAATACAAAGGTCCATCAAACAATAAGGTAACATCCCAACGTATGTACATGACATGCTGATAAAGACAGCAACAGCTACTGATTCTGGAAGCAACTGTTTGCTATATGTATTGCTGCACTATAAAGTACTTAAGGTCCAGAAAAAGTAAAATGTAAATTTACTGAAACAATGAGAATTATCTTCTCGATTTATTTTGAGCTCAGAGTGGCTCAGGTATTTTATTACGTTTCCTTCACTACATACCTCAACAAATAAGCAACATATATTCGTCCACCAAGCTGAAACAATAGTTAAATGATCACTGTGGTATTTGACTGGCTTTGCAAAATCTAAGCAGTATCTCCAATAATGAAACGTAACAGAAAAAAATGTCAGTCAGATATATTCAGATAACATTCCTAAGGTAAGAGATATGAAAATGAAGACTGGGTTTAATGTGCTGGGTTTTAGAGTAAGAACACAAAACACAGTACAGCTTTTTTTTCCATGTAAATTTTCTCTAAGAGATGTTGCTTTCAATTTCAAGATGAACAAAATGATTCAGTTTTGATCTCTGATGAAATGTGAAAGGAAAAACCTCTTTCCCCTACTTCCATTAAAACAAACATGAAGTCCTTAATTTAGTAGGAAGGTTAGTATATTAGTTTTCCTCAGCAATCTCTCCACCAAGTCAGCAAGAACCATCACCAGCTAATAAATGATCCAAGGATAATAACAGTAATCTCCAACTGAAAAATAAATACCAAGATAGGAGTCCTTCGGGAGGTAACAGAAAATAATTGAAAACAGAACTTCTCTATTTAAAATAAATTAAACCGTAATTTTTAGTTGAGTCCACATGGCTGAATCTGGAGGAGTGAGAAATCCAAATAACAAAAACCTCTCAGCCTTTCTTACTAGCAGTACATTAGAGAAATTATAACTGCACTCACTTATAATATCTTTCAATTGAAATATGTAGTTGTTAACCTATGAGACAGATGCCATTAAAGATGCTGGTGGGGGATCCTCAAACCAGGCTGGAGGTGATTTCCTGCAGTTGCTGCCTGTCCAAAAGGAGTTACACGCTGCCAGTGGGGAGGCACAGCACTGCAAAGGAGCCAGATGGTGTCATTGTCTTCCAAGAGTGAGGAACAACCGTTCTCTCACAAGGTCCCACAGCAAAAGGGACTAATCCCTGAAAGCTTCTTGCTGCCTTGTCTGTGAGCATCTCATGGGGTAACGACTGAGTTACTCACCCCCATGACATTATTCATGTGCTTGATCATGGGATGCTTTCAGGATCCCAGGTCTATTTTTGTGCTCCCACTGGGTGACATCTTCCTACTATGCCAAGATCTGACTGCTCACCAGACCTCCCTACACTCAGGTTTTCAGAGAGAGAAAACCCATGGCTATTTAGAGAGGGCTCCAACACACTGTTGAGCAAGTCTTCTGGATTACTAAGCAACCAAAATCCTGGGGACAGTGTAGCTTTCCCCACTGAGGAAGACTTGATGCAAGCCTGTAGAAATAAAAGTATGCAAATAACATAAAAGGAAATTTTTGAGGAATTCATACATCAAGCAAATTTTGTGTCAGCAAAATTTCTCCCTCAAACTCTTGAAAGTTGATTGACCAGATCCTTTGTTATCTATGCATCTTCAGGGCAGCAGTAGAGAACTGAGCCTTTGGCTGGAAATTTAAAGTTAATTTGAGAAGCAGCACAGAAACACAAGAGCCAAACACACAGTTGTCAGTATTCAATTTATCTGTGTTGGTACTGACTGGATGGCCATGTTCTCTGCCTGCCCTCTCCCTCCCTCACCACCAAGAGCCAGCAAATGCTTGTGCTGCTGAAGCAATTTTTTAATCCTTCCTGGGTACTTACAAGGGAAATAGGCTTGGTTACATCTCCAAACTTATGTTGCAATTGATATCAGTAGTGTCTCTTCTTAAAGTCCAGCTGACTATAAAGGCTGAGAGACAATGTTTGTTCTCTCCCAGCTGAAAATACAAGGGAATTAAATATGGTTTTAGTGCTTTGACTATTTCTCTGCAAGTAAAGACATTCACTGAAATTGCGTGTTTGTGTTTATTCTCATCATGAATCAGGTTTGCACATGCACAGTAACAGCAATGCTCTTGTTCCACTTTGGTTCGTGTCACTACTGTGACACTTAACGGATGTTCTGCGCATGATGTTCCCGCAAAATGCTTTCAAAAAGAAATTTTGCGTTTGTTTGGGCTACGAATCAGAGAAGAAAAGCTGAGATGTACAATATAATCAGAGCTGTTCATTTATTTCCCTAAGAATTCAGTATAAGAAATCCTTTAGATGCTTTAAAAAAGAAACAAACTACTATAAACAATATTATGCACCAAACTATCGACATTATACTTGCAGGGCTGTAATTGAAAACTACAAGTTGTTCTAATAAGTAAGCAACAGACCAATTTAATAAGTTTAAATTATTAGGCTGAATGATTGGAAATTATTTTTCTTCTTTTTTTTTTTTTTTTTAATTTGTTCAAAGGTAATTCAGGAGTAATGAACCATAGTCTTTTCAGCACTCTTTATACCTATTGTCTTCAAAGCATGATATTTGCCTGGGAACATTTGAGTAAACCATATTATTCCCTAAACACCGGGCAGCCCCGAGACCACTGAGCTTCCTGCACAGCCACAGACTGCACAACAGGATCTCCCCGAGTCGGGATACCTCTCAAGGTTAGTGCTTGAGGCTGAGACAATAAGTGAATTCAGTAAGTGAATTTGGAAGAAGTGCACTTACACTTTGCTGTTTTAACTAAGGGATATAAAGCATTGATTGCACATACATAATCCATTAGACATAAACCTTTGACCAAGTCTGGGACTGAGCCTGAATCCAGCCACACCTAAATCCCCTTCTGAGAAGGAGTTTAGAATGCAATTCTAAAAGGTGTTTCATAAAGTGCTTTTGGAGCCTCATGATTCAACAGGGAGGTATCCCTGACAGCTTTGTCTGACCCTGTCCTCTATGCAGTAAATACTCCAGTGTACCATGCCATTAAATCCTGCTAGACCACTGTCACATTTTCCACTGAACTTTGTTGTCTCACTGACTTATATCAATAGAATATATTGTTGCTAATCTCTTGAGAGTGAAGTGCATGACTTCTCCTGTGACAATCACGCAACACAAACTCTCTATGTAGTCTATATAATGTTGGTGGTCTGCATAATGGGCACATATATCCTATGCTGATATGAAAAATATAACCCTTCAGGAAATGGTACATGCATTTACAGGAGCAGCAGTACAGTATACGAAAGATCAGAAAGAAATGCAAAATACAGTGCACTACTGAAGTTTGTAGGTACCTTTCATATGTACAAGACCTTGCTCTCAGGTACTTAATCCAGATTCCCTACTCCTGGAAGAGTTTTGTGACTACCAACACTGCCTGGCAGTGAAACTGGCACAGCCAAGCAAAGCTATGATCCATAAACAAGAGAGCTACAAAGACTTAAAGCTGCACAAACACTACGTAACTGCAGCTGAAGCTTCAGCTCACCCCTCCAAGCATGTCTCCTTGCTTCATATGGGAGGAAGAGTTCAATATCCAGAGAACACGGCAATTCAATGTGCAATGGCAGATCCTCCCTTTGGAGAGATGGTTTTCCATGCAAACAAACATAGCTTATTCATAGCTAATGTTATCTTAGTTAGACACAGTGATTAATTACACACAATGATTAGAGGCAGTAATTAAATCCATTAATTAAATATTGTAGCTTACGCACTTTTCATTAGTGAGTTTCACGCCTTCAAAAAATTATTATAATTGAAATTATTTGTTTCATTTTAGTCATAAATAGTGAAATTCACCGAAGAGCTAAGAATGGAAGTGCATCAGTTCCATTCCTAACTCCCCAAAGCTTTTTCTTATCCCTGTGCAGCCAAGAAATGCCTGAATTCATAAAGTGCTTCTTTGTTTGACTTTAATCCCCACTAGGAGGCTGACTGTGTCCAAAAGGTGGCTTGGAGTAAGAACACCTAGATTAGAGCCCAAAATCTCTGCAAAAGAATACCTTCCCTCTCCTCATTTTGGGAGGCATATTCAGACCGCACCAAAACAATACGAGCTCCAACTATCAGATTCACACAGCATCTAGGTGAAGAGTAGAAGGAAGTGATATTCAATAATATTAGTTTATAAGATAAGAAAAATTGGGAGAAAATTCCTCCCTCGGTCTCTGAGTGTCCAAATTCCCAAGATTCATTAAGTGCAGGATTGCCCTGTGTTGCAAAGTTGGACAGATCAGGACTGCAATGCCCTCCAGTAAGAATAGGTCAAATATAACACAGGACTTGCTAGATCAATCAAGAGCTGCTATCAGGGCCTGTGGTAAGGATTATCTTGATCTTTGTTCCTACATCTTCTTTTGTATTTTTCCACTGTCAGCATTCTATTGTGTGGGAGGATTTAAAGCCCTTAAAGCTGAAGGAGGAATCAAACCCAGTGCTCTCATCTCTAGGGCAAAAGCTGTTACATTCTAGAGATGAAAATATTTTTGGTCTGTACCACTTGCACAAACTCTGAGTTAAGTTCTTCAGACCTAATTCAAAAGAGACTCCAGGGCAATGGTTTCAGTTTTCTGAAGTCCTAAGATGCCTCAGGACTCAAAAGAAAAGCGCTCTTTAAACATCCCTATCTTTATTTTCTCTAGCAGTTTCCAGCTTTGAGTATCAGCCTGTGGGGATCCTGTCAGTCTGCACCAAACTACCCCCATGGGGAATGAGACTGCGTGGACGTGCTCTGGATAAGATGCCTCATCCTAAACTTAAAAGCACATCATTGGATATAACAGATTTGAGATGCCTTGTTAATTAATATGGAGATACCTATGTAACAGAGCATGGTGTCAATAAGAACTGGGAACACTCCTCTCTCCTAAAAATATTCTCAAAGAAAAAGTGAATTAATGAAATTGTCCCTGAACTTTTATCTCCCTGAAATTCTCCAAGCAAAGCACCTTAACATTTCTCAGACACTCCTGTTCACAAGCAGAGATTTCCGAGCATCCTCCTAAAAGGCAAAATGTGATGCTTTTCCTTAAGCTGTGATGCATGAATTTTAAAGTCACAAGTCAATTTCCATCCCACAAAGGGTACTCCTGATTGAAAGTTTGTGTGTTACCTCTGTGCAGGAAGAAATACTTGGCCAATTTCTTAAATCTTGTTTTATATTTGTCAGACCACGAGAACCCAAGAGGTAAATGAAGCTCTAAATTACACAACAGATTCACAAACTTAGCAAAACAGGGAATTCTCTTAATTCTGGAACAATCCCGTGCAATACCATCATCTTTTGCTAGCAGGATGCCAACAGCGAAATGAGAGCTGGGGTGTAATTACAATAGCCATGACAGGAGAAGAAGCAACTACTGAAGAAGCAATAACAGCCATGACAAAGAGTGCAAAAATTCCGGAGAAAAATACAAATAGTGAACAAACCAAAAACCTACCACCATCTCAAAGCATCTCCCTGCCTCCATCCTCCCCCACCACCAAAAGTCCCCTACAACTCATCATTACATATCTGGGGTCATAAAAATAACCCAAAATAAAGATACATCATGGTGCAGTATGTCTACTGCACTGTGGCATATGTATAATCATGATCACAGCATTCTCTGGACCGACATGTTAAAAAATATAATTATGTCTAAATAAAGTTAATGAGCTGGAAAATGGCTCAACAGCTTAAAATATCTAATGACTTTGAGAGCAGTTTAATTATAACTACATTAATTCTAGGCTCATGCATGTACTCATTTATTGTAACAGTCATGGCAAAATGTTTGAGTCCCAGTACAGAATTTTTGCTAGAAGAGCTTTTTAAAGTAATTTTCCTATTTCTTTCTGATCTATTTCCCTTTAAAAAATCCTAGGCTCCAGCACTATAAAGGATCAGAAGTTTCAGCTGGTTTACTCACATAGCAGGCACTGCAATATGGCAAGATGCCCACCTGTGCACAGCTCGGGAATTAAAACAGTTTTAGGACAAGCAATGTGCCAATGTGCTGGTTCTCCAGCAGAAGAAAAGAAGTGCAAGGGCAGTAAAGACAGTATCTTTCAAACACATATCGGTGTTTTGCTGCCAAAACAGGAGGTAGCGTTCCACACAAATCTATCATCCTGGATTCAGCATTACTCAGTATTTTTACCAGGAGAGAAGAAATAAGCCTAAATTAAACTTTCACATGAAATAAAATTCAAAGAAAACTGAACAAACTGGGGAAATGGTTTGAGGAAAACAGAACATAATCCAATAAGAAGCAACACAGATGCTGACCTTGTGACACTCAGCCCTGAGCTGGATGGAAAAAGTGCATTTTTACTTGAACTTAAAAATTGGCAGAGTAATTGGAGACAAGCATAACAAAAACAGTCAGACGTATGCGAACTGGAACTGGCTGTTTAGAGAAGAGCACAGAGGGCATAAGAAAGCTAGGTAATTTCAACTTTGTCAAAAACAGGCATAGGGCTAACAAGTCCATCTCCTGTATGGGCAAAACTAAACATAATGACTTTAAATTGTACTAGAAGAGTTCAGCCAGATATCATGAAAAGTGACAAGAAAACCTAATGATGAGGACAGCAAACCATGAGAACAGCCCTCCTGGGCAGGCAGGTTCCAGTCTCCACTAATGTAAACCCTAAAGAACAAGCTTGGGGTGTGCTCCTAGGGTCATCAAAGCCCTGGTTGGGCTTGACTTTGGACCTCTCTGTTTTCATCAATAACCAGAAGGTGCTGTAAGTTTATACTTGTTTTGGTTTTTGTCTAGAAGAAGGAAATACATCCTCCACAAAGGAGCTCTTGAGCAATGCCTTTAACTCTTATGGTGGTTCCCCGCTCAGTGCTGATGTGACTCATTTACAGGGAGAGAGCTGCTTCTTTGCCTGTTCTATGGGTTTAAAAAATAAGTACTCTAAAAACAAACTAACTTTGAACAAAACGAACAAAACAGAAAAAAAAACCACAAACCCATTATAATATAAAGCGGGGGAACAAACTGATGGATTGTTCTTGTCAGCTCTTTGCAGAAAGGCATAAGTTTAAGACAGCTACCGGAACAGAAAATGAATTGACACTTCACACTCCAATATACTGTGAAGCCTCATGAGTGCTATTTTTATTCTTCTGATATTGCCACTCAGACCATACACATCGGAGACAAACATCCTCTTTCTGAGGCCTACACGAGTGCTGAGCCCTGGAGAAAGCACCAACAAAGACAGCTGTGTGAGAGCATTGGGTGGGTGCCACTGTCTGGATGTGCAGACCTACTGAGGCATGACATGGCTCCCCCCTTCAGTACCAACACCTGGCTTTCCATCCTTCAAAACCATGACTAAACAAAATGTCATTTGTTCTTCCTTTCTGCATGCAGAAGGTGAGGTGGCCACAACAGGGTGATCAGAGCCAGCCTCTCCACTGTCACCAGTTTATTTGTAAACCTGGACTTGGAATGGAGGAACACACCAGCATTTAAAGTACACCTATCATGTGAGCCTCATCTCTCCTGAACACCAGGGAGACCAAAGCCCTTTTCAAGACATGAGAAGCACACTTGAAGTGAATACTTGACACGTGCCCACATGCTGACATCAGAGCTCACACACTACTCTGATGTAGTGCTGACATCAGTTTTAGACCAACACTTGAGAGACTGAGTATAGCTTGTCAAACAAATATGAAAGATAATAACTTTAAAGTAGGAAACCTGAGTATTTAATATTTCATTTCTGCATATTTTTTGTTTGGTGACAGTATTTAAGTTTAGGATGATACAAACACTGTTGCCATGAAAATTTAATTTGTAAAATGCCTCAATACGCTATGAATTAAATGATACCAAGAGGTCATGGTTCAGAGACAAGAACTCTTCTGGAATTTCCAGATGTTATTAAATAAAAATTCAAACAATCTCATTATTATTTATTTACTATTTACTTCTTTGCGGTACTTATATCCACACCTGGAGAAGCTGCAACACAAGAGCACTTTAGACCAGCAAAGGTCAGGCAGCAATCACTCCACAGCATGCATGAAGTCCAGATCTGTGGGGGCTTTTGCTCAGCAGACATGAGACAAAGGAAGAAACTTACACCGTTTATTTTCATCCAGTAATGCAGTATTTTTGTATTACTAGATGAAAATAAAGGTGCTGTGGCTTTAAGCTCAGCTGGAAATTAAACAGCGTTCTCAACCCTGCCTCTCCTCCATCCACCACCCCGGTGGAACAGGGAGGAGAATCGAAGTAAAACTTGTATGTTGTGATAAAAACAGTTTAATAACTGAAAATGAATTAAAATATAATAATAATGGCAACTAATAATTGCTAATAATAATAATAGTAATAATAATAGAAAAAACAAGTGATGCACAATTCAATTGCTCACCACCCAATCTGGCCCATCTGACTGATGCCAGATCCCCCTTCCTGAACCAGATCAGTTCCCCTTTTGGGTAACTCCTGCCAGTTTATATACTAGGCATGACATTCTAAGTTGTGGAATATCCCTTTAGTCAGTTTGGGTCACCTGCCCCAGCTATGCTCCCTCCCAGTTTGTTTTTTCTTTGTACCTTCTCACTGGCAGAGCATGAGACAGGAAAAGACTTAAGATAAACATGACTTAGCAAAAAACCCAAACATCACTGTTTTATCAACACCATTCTCAGTCTAAATCCAAAATACAGCACTGTAACAGATACTGAGGAGAAATTAACTCTACCCTAGCTGAAACCTGGACAACAGGTCAGACCAAATCTGACTCCAAGCTGCCGACTTTAAGGGTCCAGGCAGATTGGCAGGGACTTCCTTTGGCGGTGTGCTATAATGCCAAGCACTATACAAAGAGCTTGTGCAAACAATTTACTGGGAACATTTAATATTTAACTTACAATTTGCATTGAGCTGTATTTAAGAGAAATTAATTTTTAAGTAAGCAAGCCAGCATTTATAGATGTTTAAATAAAAATGCCTCAAATACATTGTACATAGGAAAAAGCCGTACCAAAATGTGTTCTAAAATGAAACATATATATTAAAGAAATTTAGACATATTGTTAAAGAAATTAAATATTATTTGTACTTAGTTAATCTACCAATTTCTATTAGACCATCCTAGCCAAGATTTTAGGTCAACTAATTCAGATCTCCTTGTATCACAAATTAAAATACTGCATCACTAGGTTAAAATAAACAGTCCTCTTTTTTTCAGGTTCTATATAGTTTGACAAGAAATTAATTGAAAAAAACAGGTAACTCACAGAGAAGAGAGGCTTTTCTCTGAAGCTATGGGAGCCGTTATACCTGACAAGGGTTAAGTTTCAACCGTCTGCAAAACTTCAACAAAACTGAATGTTCCCCATTAGTGGAACTAATGCCAGAATGATTCAATCTTCAAAACTCATCCTCTCTGCTTAACTGCCAAAGCATTTTGCTGCCTTCCAGTACACATAACAAGCACTGACTGGCATAACCATTACTTAAATAGCTTCAAACACAGAAATAAATAGAATGTAACTGGAAATAATAAATAAATAAATAAAGCATTATTTAAATCAAGAATATGCTATTTATTTAGCCTCCTTACATATATTTATCTGCAGTGGAACATCAGAGAGACGACTGCAGAAAATGTCTGACTATGGGTATGCTCCAATTTCTCCCTCATAGAAAAAGCCTATTTTTCCACCTGCTCTTACACCCTTCTCCTGATTTACACCTCCCTGACCAAGTGCATCTGCACCAGCACTCTGACCTGATCAGTGAGGTGAGCCCATATCTGTGGGCCAGCAGCACGGTCTGTGAGATGCTGCAGAGAAAGGGAGAAGTGACAGGCAGCTTAGGAGTCTGAAAGGGTGGAAATTCTTGAGAGAGTGGATTTGGTCTGCTCAAGGTCTCATCACATGGAAGCATCATCTATTTCACTACAAGACATACATGCAGACACGTGAGCCAGCTGGCATTGACATACATGGTGCAGGCACGGTGGCATTACAGGAAAACATGACTCTCAGAGTCAGCTATTACACCCCTTTTCAAAGAATTGGCTATTCACACACCCAGCATGGCCCATCATAAAGTGCAACCATGGTGTGTCTGCTCCAAAGTCTCTTCTACCCTTTCTATAAGCTGCCAAGATACCTTGGTGAAGCGACTATCTTCATTTATTTATGTACTTTTTAAAAATCTCAGTTCTAACTGGAAATGTGGGAGAAGACAAGCTGAAAGCAGCAGGCCCTCAGGTACTGCCAAAAGTCATCCCTCAGATGAAGGCAGAGAGGCTGTATTAGATTTATATCTAATATAAATGCTGAAGTCATTCCCCCTTGGGAACCTTAACATTTAACTTCCATCACCATGTATATACACTGGTAAAAGGCTTAATATTTTATTAATAGTATTTCACAAAGTATCTTACCACATCATTACATGAAGCAGTCAGATGCTTTACTCCATCAGCACTACTACCTCTGGCACACATGTGCACGCTCATGTACTTTATCCAAACCCGATTCTCACTGGATGAAATGGAAAGCCCTCTGAAGTGGGTAAGACAGGGAATCATTCACCAAATTATTGGCCTAAGATAAAGCATTTGTGTGATAACACATTACTTACAGAGGTCAAGAAGAGCCATATGAACACAAGAGCGCAGAACTTGACCCATCCAGTTCTTCATTTTCTTACAGCTCAGTATGACATACAAGCAATAACTGGCATGCCATCACAGTAGAAGAAACAGTTATATCACAGGACTGTACTTTTTCAATATCTTCGCTTTTTATTTGACTCCTTCAGTCTTTCTGAGGCTTTTCTTTTGTCAAAGTTCTCCAAAAGAGAAGGTCTCTGAGAAGGTGGGTAGAAAGGATACTGCCTGTTTAGAACACCTTTTCTTATAAGTGCATGAATAAAGCACGAGTCACCACTGTCAGCTGGAAGGTTCTGGTGAAGTGGTGTGATGCTTTTCATTATTTGCAGTGAATAAAGGCCCTTTTGATGAGATGCCACCTGTCACTCTTCCTTAACCAGCAGGTAGCCATTCTGACAGCACTGTGACAGCTGAATCCAGAACCTTTTCTTTTATATAAGCTCCAAAGTTCAATATAAGCAATTCTGTGCTAAGATCTAAAATTCTTTCATCTCCTGTCATAAGTTATGCTTGAATTACAGTTCATGAAAACTTGACACACACTTTTCAGCTATCCAGAAACACTCGCTTTTCTGATTGCCAGATTTTCTTTACACATGTACAAAAATTTGTGGGGGTTTTGGTTGTTTTTTTTTTTTCTAGTTTGCTCCCCACTCTCTGCAGCTTGACTTTTTCAGTAGTCCAGAGAAGGCTGGTTTTTCAATTATAGGGCATCTCTATATAAACTAAGGAATATATAATATATAGGATTATATATTTGTATTTATTAAGGAATCCCAATAGCAAACTAACATTTAAGTCATGAAACAGAGAAATGCAAGTGAGATCTTGGTTAAAGTTATGAAAATAGCATAATGTTATCTTTCTTGTTCCTGAACATTACAAAATTAATTTAGTAAATGCACTTGTAACCATTCTGACACTGAGATAAAATGTTATACTGTTCTTTTTGTAACATTTGTACACCAAGATGTACTACTATCTCAGCTCCCTGACACCATCACTTGCATTAGTGAACTTCCAGCCCACGTACAACAGGAGACACACTGTCACTTCATGACATGAGAGAAACCAAGGCAGCAGGAAAAAACCTGATCATCCTTGTTCTATAGCGAAGACATGTTTTTGTGTGATTAGACTACTTGTAAAAATTGAACCATTTTTCACTGAGTTTTAATTGCTTAAGACTCAGGTTCATGTAACGTTAATCTTTTCTACTTATACTTAAAGCTTATTATAGTTCATCCTTTGGCACAGGAACTGAAATTAGTTACCTAATTGTCTTTCTGCAAATTTGTATATTAAGCATGGATTGATGATTAGAACATCCAAAAGCTGTCATTAATCCATTTTGCTGCACCAGTTTGTATGCTTGAGAAATTTGCAATTTTTCTAGCAATACATATAAAGCTCCAAGAGTTTCCTTTAAAAAACACAATAGAGTTGAAATTCTAGTTGTTTGAAAGATCTTTCTGTGAGGCAGCTGATGAAATACCAAAGGCTCAGACTGCACAAGTATCACATTCACTAAGAAAATCCACTATAGTGGTTACTACATTCCTATTAGATAACATTAGAAATGCAGGGGAAGAAAAAAAAAAAGTCTCGGGATGCATACCGTATGATAGAGAACTAAAAAGACTTATTCTTTCAATCAGAATTATTTAATTCAAGTAAACAGTAACTCAATCACAATAACCACATATATCTCAGGTACATAGATTAAATTCAATGGAAAAATTAAAGTTATGATCAGTTGTGATCTGGTTTTATTGCTATTTCACCTCCTTAGCTCATTGAGGATGGAAGGCCTTGAAATGAGGTGTGAAGAAAGTTAGCCCAGGAATCAGATGGATAAATTTAAATTTCTGTTCTATGCACAAAGATCCCAAATGCTATTGGGTGTTTTTGTCCCAAGACTGGATATGCTCAGATTAGTTCAACAATAAGACTGAATCATGAGCCCAGTGGTTGTAAAATCCATAGCTTTATGAACCTAGTGACAGCACTAGTTGTTAGTACAAGTCCATGGACCTGACAAAGCTACTGAAATCACAAAATATAGAAGTTTTAGGGTTGTCTACAAATAATTTGCCTGAAACATGTATTTTTTAAACCTCTATTTGCTAAGTTGAACAAACAATACACTGTTTACCTTCCTTGAAATTTTAAGCCTCATGGAGAAATTAGGTTTCCAGTTTAGATCGCTTTAAATATTTCACAAACCCTTATCCAAGCATTTTGACTGCATTTCATAGCCAGCTTAAAATCATGCCTGCAGTAGTCTTCTATATTTGTATATTTTTTAAAGACCATGCAGGAATTAAAAACAATGTGTTTCACATAAACCTAATATATAAGTATAATTAGCCATAACAAATACGTTCCAAATTATACCACCTGATCCTACAAAATGCTCAGTTATGTAGAAAACTTGTCAGATTTATCTTTGTTTATTTTATGTACTTATGCTTATTGTAATTCTCTTAATCTTTAAAATATTAATTTATGAGTTGGCACAGTTTCAACGGAATTTTTAAAACAAGACAGGAAGAGTTTTTATTTTAGCTTTCTGCAAATATACATGCTTCAATTGTCACAAAATTTGCTTAATAGTTTATAATCTGTGGCCAAATGGATGGATGATGTTCAGAAATTTTTTCTTATAAAATATTCCTTGTTCATAAAAGCACCACTTGAAATACAATTTCCACAGCATTTACCAGCAGCTTTACTCTGAAAAATATTCTGCTTCAAAGATGCTGAAAATTTGCTAAATCTAAATAGATTATCTCTAACTCCTGGCAAAACATGTTTGCAGATGCAAAACAGCAATGCTGTTTTGTTCTGTAAACATTTCTAAATATGTGTGCTTTTTTAATAGAGATTTACGAATTATTTTATACTACAAGTAATCTAGTTTTATTTCTGCCCCATTGCTAATAAGAGTTGATGGCACATACATGATGGGACAGTGTTACAGCTAAGATAGCCATGATCAAACTCCCAAGGCAGAAATTGAGACAAGAAATCCGTGCCTGATTAATTTTAACTCATCTAGGCATTCTTGCTAAGCACTTCCCCCTGTAACAATCATCACTCAGTGCAGCAAAGTTAATCTAAAAAGGAGGTATTTTTATCACTAAATTCACCATTGTGGTTAATTTATCTAACACATCACTATTAACAAAGTTTTACATTTTATGTGCCTTGCTTGCAAATACTGGAACTTCTTTTCATTGGAGGTTATAATAATGTAATCCAAGAGTAAATAAAATAAAACATTCTTCAAATATTTAGCTTTCCAAAATAATCTCTTTTTTTCCTTTGAAACTGCTTAGGGTATGATAGCTACATAATTACTAATTCTTCTCTAGACATACAGTGAAATATACTTCCCTAAATTACCATGCAACTTCTTGTTCTTTCCTCTTTTTTTCAGGACTGTTATGTGTTACACCTGAAATTTCCTCATAAACATTTCAGGACATAAGCTAAGCTCCCTTGGATGTAACGTGTATAACAACAGTGTAAAACTCAGTTACTATGTCAGTTACTATACACTGAGCTATAAGGAATATTTTATTTTGTCATTTTGGAAGTAATACCTTGAGATTGAAGTGATCAGGTGGTTTCCTCCAATTTGGACTTCTTTTTCAAAATGTTATAGGATATGTAGAGTAAATATTCAAATCTTGGACACTATACAGATCTATATTTCTACAACAGCTTGAAAGCAGCTTGCAATTCAACATAACAAAACGTATATTTTTTTACATCACATCTGATATACTCCAGTGACAGTTCTTTAAATGGAAAAACTGCAGCATGTCCAAAATCAAAACAAAATTATTTTGCTACCTTTTTGGAATAATGTATGAAATGTCTCACATGCTTACTTTAGAAGACAGTTTTTTGTTGCACAAACAAACTTAGAAATCACCTATTCTGATGCTCAAGCACGCAAACACATCAGAAAATCCAGACTATTGATATACACTGAAAATTAACAGCAATTTGGTGTTCTCTCACAGTTATTAAGTGTTCGATTCAGCCAAGCTTTTAAGGCAATCTGAACAGTATCTGAATTCTTATAATTACGTTACTCAAAGAATGATCTGTCATTTGCTAAACTTTCCATATACCTGTAGCAGACCTAAGTCTATGAACTGCAACACTATTTATTTACTATGCTCCATTGCATTAGTCTATGTGAAATCATGTTAAAAAGCGATAGGTTCTGAATTCATTTATTATGGCTTGTTACTGAAAATTATTTAAGAAGCATTCCAATGCTTCTTGCTAGACAAGTTATTGAAATAAAGACAATTTCATAGCACAGCCATCTAACTGTTCAGCAGTGTGTGCCTATTTCTCAGTCTTCAGTTGTTTGAGACTGCTGTCCAAAACCATGAGCATATTGTGATAATATGAACAACAAGAAGCTTGAGCCAACCAAAAAACCCCCTTAGGCTGCCGTATTGTTGTTAGGCAACAAAAGTAATTTATTTGACTCAGAGTATTATAATGGCCCACACATTCTCTTTTGAAAATAAACTCAAAGTCCTGATGGATATAGTACTTTTTTCTCCTTCAGTCAGAGATTACGCACCCCATAACATCCAGGAAAAGAAATGTAAGAGAGAAATGAAGTTTCTTTAGTTCCAGAAGATTTTTATGTTCATTAAAGTAGTAAAATGGAGATGGAGATAAATACCACCAAACCATCAAGATGAAGTGTGGCACTGTCCCCTCTTACTGATCACTTCCTACCCTCTCCATGGGGTCTCCCTCCTTGCCCTGCCCCTAGTCCTGGCCACTCCTCGAGTTCTCCCTATCGGTTCCTGTATCCCAACTCCGCCCATGTACCACCCCTGTGCCCTGAAACCATTTGCCCATGTGCTCTCCCCGCCCCCCTGAGACCCGGGTAAACTGAGGCTCCAGGCCATGTGTTTCTCTCTCTCTCCCTCTCTCTGCCCCTGGGTGCAGCCTGCCAACAGCTCCTCTCCTCTGCCTTTGGGGGCCAGCCCCTGTGCTGGGCCCCGGCGTTGGGGGGGGAGGATGGAATAAAGACCTTTGCAGTGCCATGAGGAGAGCCTTCTCTCCTCCTTTGCCATCACTGAAGTTGCAGGCTGGCAGCCGGAGCAGCAGTGCGGGGAGTCCGAGATGGGCTGCAGGAGGGCAGAGAATCCCTGCCTTGTCCCAAGAAGCCCCCGCTGCGCTCCCAGGGAAAGCTGCAGCAGCTAAGCAACACCCAGCACTGCAACAACTAAGTTCGGTTGAGAATTGCACATGAAAAATGCTGAAAATAGTGCATGATGTGACCATAGATTTGGTACAACAGTGCTTTCCACAGCATTCCACAAGCATCCGTTCAGTTCCATAATATCCCAAGGGAATAGGCCACTTTTTAGGTAAATTGATGCAAATCCTATGAAAATTTATTCTGGTCTTAGCAACACCTCTGCCTTTTTTTTCATTCTGCAAGACAAAGGGATAAATAAGTATGGGTGGAGGTTAACAGATGTCTGATAACTACTGGAGTTGCTATCTCAACAATATTTAATCAGTTGAAATACTTTAAGATAGAAGTTTAGCTTACAACTATCTGGACATGAATCTACATTTGGCCATATGGTATATTTAACACATGGAAGGTGGAGGAATGATTATTTATACCATCTATCTTAAAATGTCTGATTTGTAGTCTCTCTAAGCAGCCTACATAGCTCAGGTGCTCTGAATCACCCTGTCGAAGAGCCAGATTCTCTCCATTGACTGCCTTGAGAGCCTTGTCTCAGATGTTTGGTAGTTCAATCAGATTATGCAAATCTCCCCATTCTCTTTCTCCATCTGTCCCTCACACACATCTATACATACAGCTCACACCTAAGAGCTTTTAGGGAGGATGAAGTAATGGGAGAACAGCAGACTAATGCTGCGTAGAGCCCACAGGACACCTCAGTGTTTACTGCTTCATCTATGTTGTCATTGCTACTAGAAGACAAAATATATTTTAATAACTGAAAGGAAGATAAGTTCACTCAGAGATGTGAAATGAAAAAAGACAGTGCTTGGAGCAGAATACCTCAGGTATCCTTCACTTCTGCCTTTTCATTCCTGTGCGTGAAGGTCTAGGACACAGAGCTGAATACCATGAGGGTGAGAGTTACAATACCGGGCGAGGCAGAGCGGTCTTTAAAACACTTTCTGAAGGAAAGAGGTATACATGAATTAGGCAAGCAATTTTACAGAATTAGAAAATTACCTCTTCAAAAGAGTTCTACAAAAGAGAGCACTAATCGCAAAATAATTTGAGAGTGTGCATTTTCATATTTTTTTCATTGTCCCATTTCAATGCCCAACATTTGAAAAAGCTTTTGTGTTCAAAGTCTTGTAAACCAAAATCTAGCCTTTAAAACATTGCAAAATATGACAATATTTGTGATTGCCAAATAATCTGCTCTAATAATCTTCCTCTTTATAACCTTTGTCAATAATTCACAATACAAGCCTGCATTATCCCAACTTTTATTACTGATTTCCCAAAAAATTCAAATCACTGATGTCCTCACGTACTCAGTGCCACTGCTCTAAATACAGGTTTCCAGAGGAAACCAGTATTTCAAGCACATCAGTGAATGGATTGAAAATATCCAGTTTAAAAAGGTTTGTTAGACTTCTGTTATACTTTTAATAATTTCAAATGTAGACCAGAACTACAATTACACATTGTCACATGATGCTTCTAATTCCAGTGAACAGCACTTTCTCCCCTTATTAGTTAGGAGCTGGAAAGACAGGCGCTACCTGTCAAACTACCTGGTTATTTCTGGAGAGGCTGAAATGCAGTAAAGAAATTCAAATATATGGATGCATAGAAAGTAAATTGGCAGCCACTTACATTTCCCTTTTTCCTCACCCTGCTGCACAGCCTAACCACAGTAATGACACCTCTGCCTGCACCCATCAGAAGGAAGCAATGTGCTCAGGGACACGGCAAATGAGGGCAATCGGTACCCTCAGGTGGGGTGTCATTAGGGGTTAAACTACTGAAAGCACCTACCCTGAAATCTGACTCAACTAAGATTCTGATTCAGGCTAAAATAAGATTTGGGACTTGTTCATGAACATATTCTCTGCAAGTGGTAATACCCAAACAACTGAAAATTTTCTACCTGAACATTTTTCTGTCAGAAAAGACAGTATCGGTTAATCAAACTCCCCTGCAGGAACACACTGATTTCCACAGCAACATAAACTGAAAAGTCGGTCATGAATTTTCTTCAAAGGAAAAATGTTGGCTATGTCAGCCAACTCTGCCTGTTGCATAGCATCATAGCCAGTCTTTTGCTCTGTGATGTTAGCACAAGACACAGGCACGATCTGAAATACGGGAAATTTCACTTTAATAAAAAACCCCCATTTTCTTCACTGTGGCCATGTTCGCTGCTAGTGGAACACGTTGTCCAGAGACGCTGTGGAGCCTCCATCTGTAGAGGTATTAAGGCACAACTGGACACAGTGCTGGCAATCTGCTGTATCTGACCCTGTGCTGAGTGGGAGATAAGACCAGATGATCCTCTGAGGTTCTTTCCAGAGTCAACCATGCTGTCATTCCTCTCACCTGTTGTCATGACACAGCCTAAGAAGAGGTGCAAAATGCCCTAGTAACAATTAATATGTTAGTGGATGCTGGAATGAAAATAAATACATGAGACATGTAGTTTTATTACAGATCTGAGAAGTGGTTTGTTTATATTCAGAATAGATTACTTCCTTGTACTAGTGGTAATACTCATGATGAGCTCTGTGCTTTCATTGTACCACACACACTGACCTACTTTGCAGCAGGATTTCCTTCATTTACCTCAGATTACATCCTCCAGGAAGCCAATGAACATATCTACTTACAATCTCTCCTTTCTTTCCAGATACCATGCAGTGATTAGATAAAATATTACATTCAATACAGCACTGGAGAACAGGAAGGAAAACTATCATTTAATTAAAGGATTGATTCAGCATTTTAACTGACATATTACTATTCCCTCACACTTGTGATTTGAAAAAAATCAGTCTACCCATCATTTATCTCTCTGTGGCTCTCTGTTCTTAAAAGAGAGAAATTGTTAGGCATACTTATAGTAGTGTAACTACTTTAATAAGTATAGAGGATACTCTGAAAGGAGAGTGATCATTGTGAAGAATCCTCACAAAAATAAAATCTTTCCATACTACCCTGGGAATATCCTGATAACCCATTTTAACTAATCACTTGCTTCTCTTCTTGAAATTCTAGATGTAAGATGGGTTTGGAAAAAATATCTCTCAATTCAAAACACAGAGATTTTCTTATTGACAGTAAAATCATCAAAAGAGATACATATATTTATATATGGTTGAGGCACAGCATGATACCATGAATATCCATGTTCAGAATACAAAAGAGGAGTTAATGTCTTTTTTTCTTCGTATGTTGATGGGACACTTTTTTTTTTGTTTTCTCAAATGTGGGTCATTTGAGAAATCACTGTCATTTTAATACCTGTCATGGGTTGTGCCTTACTTGAGAATGCAAAGACTTAATTGTTCTCATACACAGAGTGTAAATTGAGCAAAATGAAGTTAAAGGGATAATGTCATTAGAAAATGTGTGGTTTTCAAATAACAATAACATCAGTAGCAACAATCTTGAGGGTTTTATTTAAATGAAACTGAAAGTAGGAAGTAACCCTAGAAGAGAAGATTTTAGAAAATATGGACACGTATATGTTGGGGAAAATTTTGTGAAACAGATGCTGTCCTGAAGAAAGCTCACAAGAGGTTTCTTTCATGCACAGGCCATTTTGTTTTTCCTGCAAACTGTAAAATTCAGTCATAAACACTTAAATTACATTTTTCTCCTCCGAATCTGAAATTACAAGCCATCTATTTGCATAACCTGAAAAAGAAACACCAACAAATGGAGAAAATAATCACAAGATTCTATTGATTAAAATTTGCTCTGGATGTAGCCAATACCATTTTCATTTTCATGCTGTTCTTTTACCGTGAAGTCCTAAATCCTAAATGCTTCAATTTATGTGCCTTAGTAACAAAAAAGCCACTTAATACTGTGCTATCCAGAGATTATATTACGCAGAGCCAGAGGCAAAAAAAGCCCCTTGATAAGTAGCTAAATGGGAACAGGCTGACAATGTTTTGATTTGTAGCAGGACTACTTTTCCCTTATCTATTGGGTTATTAAAATCCACATGCTGATGTATTGAAATACCCTTTTAAAGAAGAAGGTGACCTTGTGCCTGGAAAAATTTGACCTACTCAGGCTGTTTCACAGAGTGATACAAAACGTCCAGTGACACAGAAGCAAGGACTGAACAGAGCTTCAAATCCCTTTCCATTCTTTTTCCATTCTGCAAATCTGCCTGGCCTGTCTACTGTGCACAGCCAGGGTCATTCAGCACACTGTCACACACGAGAAAATATTCAGCTCGCTCAGGCAAAAAGTGAATTTCCCAATCCGAGGCATGGAGGTACAGGTCAGGTATGGAATAGGGAACAAAAATCCCAGTTCACTCCAGAAAATTCAATAGTCAAACTAAGTAGAACAAAGGTTTAGCAGCCGTGCTCACTCCTGAGATTTCTTCCTGTGGCTGATGAAGGTCAGGATTTCTCCAGCCCCTCTATGGATATCGAATAGAGAAACCTGACATCTTGCTGGTGGCAAGGGAGAGTATGATACTGCAGTAAGAGATGTAGGGAAGGTTAAAAATAATCTAAACACAACCTCCCCCATTATATAAGTTATTAAATCTGTAAAAGGTAGAGTTCAAAGAATGAGCAAAGAACCTAGATGACTTTGTGAAGGATTTTTCAGACCAGTATAAGATTTTCTTTGCAGTTAGTAGAATCACATTCACTGTCTGATGAATTCTCTCTGAATCAGAATACAGCAAGTCAAAATGTTTGCCAATTGTCCCCATCTAGAAATCTGAGTAGATTAGTGCTGATTAAGGTGACATTATACAGTTTGAGAATATCCTCTGCCCACAAGAACATTTAAAAAATACATTTTTGACATACAGATTTTCTAAAATTGATACAAAATACTTCACTTTCTGGATCTGCTGGAGACAGCTAGTCTAAGCTGACTAGTTTAGACTAGATTTCACCTAGTTTTAAGCAACTACCCCATTCTCACTGTCATTCTGGATAGTGCAATTTAGGGCTGTGACTAGGTAGCTAATGCCTAAGAAAGATGTAATGGGAATACTTATCTAATTGTAACAGAGAAAAGTCGAAGTCTTTTGAGACAGTATAATTAATACACAATTGAATACTGTTCAAACAAATCTAATGGAATCCACATGAAGCTTTTCTAATAAAAAATACTCATTTACAGAGAAAGTACTTTCTATAAAAGAAACATTAAGCTATTAGAGAGCATCCAAAAGAGGGCCACGAGGATGGTGAAGTCCTTGGAGGGGAAACCTTATGAGGAGCTGCTGAGGACACTTAGTTTTTTCAGCCTGGAGAAGAGGAGACTAAGGGGAGACCTCATTGCCATCTCCAGCATCCTCAGGGGAAGAGGAGGGGCAGGTTCTGGTCTCTCTCCATGGTGACCAGTGATGAGACCCTAGAGAATGGCCTGAATCTGAGTCAGAGGAAGTTTAGGTTGGATATCAGAAAAAGTTTTTTTACCCAGAGGGTTGTTGGGCACTGGAACGGGCTCCCTAGAGACATGGTCACACCAGTCTGACGGAGTTCAAGAAGCATTTGGACACGCACAGGCACATGCAGTGACTCTTGGGGCAGGAGTTTGACTCGATGATCCTGACTGGTCCTTTTCAACCAAGCATATTCTATGATTCTGATTCTTTGACTAAATGCAGTTTCCAGACATTCACACAGCCTGATAAAAGACTGCCTTGCTTTAGGTTCTTCATCCACAAACCACCACAGAGACTTGGTCTTAGTTATCCCTGTTAGTCACAGGTGGTTATCACCACATTACTTCTACATGCAGACAAAAAGGCATTATTTATCACTCCCCTCACACATTCTAATCCTGAAGAACCAAATTACCTCTTTTATGCTTGCTGGTGTGTGCATGTGTGTGGGAAGGTGCTTTTCTAAAAGCAACACCTAAACATCAGACCAGGACATAGTATTCCAAGGCTAGATTAAGCCCCAGCATACAGCTGACATAAAACAATGTGAACAAAGCACTACCACTCAAGAGTTTCAATGACTGCACCCCATTAAACTAAATAAAATGCCAGCTATGAGACACCTAAAGAAAAAAGATAATCATGAAACTAAATCGAAGAGCTGATTTCACTGAAACAAGATTTGACAAAACAAAAACGCCTCCTGTGAATATGTGGCCGTGATCAAAGTAGGCTTTTTCTTCTTCAGCTCCACTCAATGCAGTGATTGTGACTGACCTTGAGTATTAGTGGTTCAGATTCTGAGTTGAGAACACTGCAAAAAATGGTTTCTGTTTTAAGACAGTGTGGCTACAATGGATCCTTGTAAAGATCAGGCCAATGTGTTGAGTTCATCAACTGTATGACTGATCCCAAGGAGTCATAATGAACACCCTTTCGGAGAGCCCATTTTATCATGGGCTGTGTTGACTCTAAAGGTTGAAGGACAGTTGAAATACTGATATTTAATATTAGGTAATTGACATTTTTCCAGATCGTGTGTCCTTGTAACAGTCAAAGGAACAGACATAGATTTATTTTTACCTTATATATTCATTTTGTATTTTGTTTGAAGTAATGGAATGCATAGAAGACTCTTGATGAAAAAAAAGTGGAAAAGAAGTAAGCAATTATTTTAGGATAAATAGAACACATGTGAGATTCCATGTGTGTTTGGTAAGTTAAATACCTGGTCCCTACATAAATTTTGACTTAAATCTTTTAGGTTTCTTTAAAGCAGAAAGAGAAATTCTTCTAGTCAAGTAACCGTGATTTGAAGGGGGAAGACAGCTGAAGAATCTCTAATTTCATGGATCCCATAGCTGAAGGTCTCCTCAAAACAGAACACAATGAGAAAAACATTGTCTAAAAGCTCAGTGAAGTAACAGATGACAGACAGTACTTCTTCTCACCTGGGGACAGGGGAGAGGCTTCTTGCTCTGAATGTACATGCGTAGACAACTTTCATTCTGTTTTCTGTCCTCTGGACTGTATTTTGAAATGAGGTTTGCTTCTATTTACTATTCAGAAGAATTATATCTAAATGGAAGTGCATATCTGCCAAGGTGATAGATTGCTTATCACTTCTTATTCATTGTTCCTGATTGAATTTGAGACAGAAAACTTATTGATGGGATAAAAATATTTTTTCTGCCACTCACGCAGGAGATCACAGAAAGAGAGTGGTATTGAACACTGACAAATACCGTAAAAACAAGGATTAAATATGGCTATATGGTGTTTGAGTGAATAGTACCACCTGGCCAGCTGCTTTTTTCTATGTTGAGTTTTGGCTTAGATAGAATGAAATAACCTTCAATATTATTTGGCATCTGGAAAAATAAAAGTACAGTCACTTGGGTCACAACAACCCCATGCAGTGCTACAGGCTTGTGGAAGAGTCGACAGTGGCTGAGCGCGAGCCAGCACACGCCCAGGTGGCCAAGAAGGCCAGTGGTTCACATCAGCAACAGTGTAGCCAGAGTGGCCAGGGCAGGGACTGTCCTCCTGTACTCGGCATTGGAGAGGCCACACCTCAAATCCTGTGTCCATTTCTGGGCCCTTCACTGCGAGAAAGACATTGAGGTGCTGTCCCCAGGAGGGCAGTGGAGCTGTGGAAGTGTCTGGAGCCCAGTTCTTTCCAGGAGCAGCTGAGGGCTATTCAGCCTGGAAATAAGTAGGCTTGGGGAGGACTTTAATGCTCTCTACAACTACCTGAAAGGAGATTGTATTCAGGTAGGAGGTGGTCTCTTTTCCCGAGTAACAAGCTACAGGACACGAGGAAACGGCTGCAGTTAGGAAGGTTTTCTAATTTCCTAATCGGATATTGAGAAAAATTTCTTCGCTGAAAGGATTGCTAAGCACTGAAGCAGGCTGCTTAGGGAAGTGGTTGAGTTACCATCCCTGGAGGTATTTAAAAGACATGCAGATGTGGCACTTGAGGACATGGTTTAGTGATAGACTTGGCAGTGCTGGGTACATGGGTGAGCTTAGATGTCTTTTCTATCCTGAATGAGTCTATGATTCTATGAACACTGTGTTGGAAGGCTTTGCATTCTCTTTCTAAAAGCAATTCAGACCCACAGACTGATGTGGAAAATTCTCCAGAAAAAAAACCCCCAAAACCATTAAAAAGCCCACAAAAACTGACCAAAAAACCTACCAACAGAAAAAGCAGGAAAGAAAAAATGAAAAGGGGTAACTACACCCTAGAGAAAAACCTATCAAATACATCCAAGAATTTCATTTTACAAAAGACAGGCAGCAGCTGTAGAGCACTTTAAGCCCATATTTAACATACACACAGACAGCACCACACAGGTGGGCTCTGATGCCCACCTCAAGCACAGAAGAGCACCATATTTGGAACGGAAACGCAGTCAGTGCTTCCTCCATGGTAACAGGCGGTAATTATTATGGAGACTGATGGTTCTATGCTCCCAGATTTTCTTGCTCTACTGATTTTGATTTTTGTAAGCAGAACCTTTCACCTGTGACAAGCATCAAGTCCGTAGAGAAACAGAGAAGGGAAGGCATGGCCAGGAGCATCCAGGCAGCAGCCTGAAAGCAATACCTCTTAATACCAAACTAGCACAGGATAACTGAGAAAACAAAGAGTAAGCAGATGCAAAAAAGAAAAGTAAACAAAGAACAAGAGATGACAGTTAATGCATTACAAAAGAGTCATGGTAAATGAGAATTAAGGAAAAACTGGTGTTGCTGTGGTCCTAATGAGAGCACAATAATTGGATCTTGAGGGAGAGCATACATTCCCCAGGGAAAGAACTGGGGAAAAATTTCCCCCTGTCTTTTTGAAGAGCATCAACTTCTTGCAAGTCTATCTTGTTTACTTATTTGTTTTTCTCCTAAAACTCCTCTCCTTTTTGCCTTGTCAGCAATTTTATGGCTTGTACAACTTTATAGAATTTTTTTTCTCGGTAAAGAGGAAAAAACATGTTTTGCAGAATCTTCTCTAAACTTCAAGCAAGACTTCTGTGAATCTCATATTGCACTTGCAAAACACCAGGTATTTCTCCTAATTTCTCTTTCAATGCTATCGTTATTGAACTTGTGAAAAACTGAGTATTTTTTAGTAGAGCAATAACAAAATAAATTTTGAAGATTGTCCTTCCTGTTCCCTCCTTTACTCTCTTGTTTGGTTAATGAGGTGGAAGATAACACAACTGATAAAGACTGAATAGCTGAATGAACTTGTTGAATAGATATAGGGAATCTAATTTCAACACAAAGAATAAAAATAATACTTGATGTAACCTTTTGATATACATTATTCATGCTAACCAAAAAGAAATTAAAAAGCAATTTCTAGTTTTCAAATCCTTCTTTGAATACTGTGTTCTTTCATAGGATCTATTTGATTTGCAAATGAATGTAAATCTAGATAGCAAGATTACACTTACTTTTGCCACTTTCCAAAAAAAAAAACAAACCACCTTTTTTGCATTGCCCACTACTTTCTGTTTCACTATTAGTACTTGTCAAATATTTCATTAATATGCTGACATTTTTAAATAATTTTGCTTGATTTTAGTTTGCTAATAAATGCTTTCTTTAACAAATTCAGAGATTTATGGCTTCTTTCACACACTGAAATATTTTAAAAAATTATTTCCTCTCTATGTTCCCAGTGACACACGGTATCTTTTACTGACAATTCCTCAGCTATAGAAAGTTATCCAGGACATCCATGTCCTTTTTGTTTGCAAAGCTGCTTTCTAGGAAGCCCACCTCCAGCCAGTGGCCCCCTGCTAAAAGTGTTTATTCCATCCCAGCTACAGAAATTTGCTTTTCCTTGTACTAAACTTCTTTTAAGGTCCCTGTTATCCCATTTCCACCACTGTATAAAGTCCATTTTTGTTTAGTTTCCTGGTACAGATACAGCCTTAGTGCTTTGGAGGAACACATGCTTTGTTTTCATAGGGTACTGATTCTGGTACCTATTTATAAGTTACTCTACCCTGACAGTACACAAATATTTTGACTCGAGCTAGATTCCCATAGAATCATTTGATATTCTACATCACATGCACAAAGGCAAAACTGGGAGCAATCCAGTCTTGGACAACATAGAAGAAAAATGGTAATTGGGTGAGATGTTTTTCTCCCAAAGAAAAATGAGATTCTCTTTCCTAATGACTAGAAAACTCAGTACATTAGGCAAATATAAATACCAAAGCCAGTGACTGAACGTGTGCCGTGCTTTTCTGTTACAATCTGGTAACTCCAATCACATGCTGTGTAAAATCTCTCCTGGTGGAGGTGCTATTTAACCCGGTTCCTGGAAACATGAACCTGGACATTCTCAGGTTTAATTTTAATATTAAGTTTCTAAGTCTTACAGCTGCAGGAAGAGAACTGAAAATAAGACTGTGATTACAGAAATTCTCTGGAATATCCCATCTCATCTGATAGGTGCCTGGCACTATTACATTTGGTGTTGGCAGCTCACATTAAACAAATTAGTCAATGCTTATGCCATCAAGAGGAAAGGCTTTGGTGACAATCCTGTATGGATTCATGAACCAGCTAGTTCGGCATTCAAAGAATTTTAGCAGATATCCTATGCCATATAACTAGGAAGATATCCACTGCACTTGAGTTAGTAAGATTTCCCTCTGTGCCATCACAGCCTGTGAATTTTATGTGTCTACACCATGATAAGACATGAATTTGGGGTTGCTTTGTAACACAGAATGACACTTCCTCCATCCTAAAAACCTGAGGTCTATCTGGCATTGAACTCTTAGTGTTACAGACCCCTGTAGATTTCTTACAGTACTGGACTGTAACACAGATGTCCAAAACAACACACTGGCATAAACACAGCAAAGACATTAGAGATTTATTTACTTTTTTATATACCCTGGTCATATTAAACCTGGTGTAAGGCTAAATGTAACTGTTTTAGTAGGTTTGTTTTACTTTTAGTTTATAAGAGCGAATCAGTCACGATAGTGAAAGAAAGAACAGGCAATATTTTAAAGAGTAGGGAAAAAACACCTAAAAGTGACATCAAACACTGGTCTAGGTCAAAATCTGCTATATGCGTATCATCTCCTAAAAAGTTTATTATTTATATGAGGAAAGTCACTTAAATTGCTCAATTTCTAGCTATAGAGCTATATTAAAAAAAAAAAAAAAAAAAGCTAGCCTAAACTCTCTTAAAATGGATATTTTCTTTAAACATGAGTCAATTATGGAAAAAACCCTTTTTTTTCTCTTGATCAAGATAGTCCAGCAATATTGATTTCATATGTTACTATTCTAGAAATGTGATTGTTATAAATACATATCACATGACTACACGTACAAAGTAATCCTTTCAATTTTAATAATCTTGCTAGGTGCAAAATTTCTGTAAGTTTGATACTGAATATTTTAAAATCCTCCAAGGCTGGAAAGGAAAGTAATATCCTATAGACAAAATGGCTTAATAAAAAAGCCTTGAAATTACCAACACTTCAGTGAAGTACAAAAGTATTTTAGGTTATTTAACAAAGGTCTCTTCATTTTCTCAAGACCTTATATAGTTAGAAAAGTAGTCATTTATATACCTGAGTTAAGAGGTGAGGAGAAATTAAATACTATTTCAAAGAACATGCATAAATCTCCTTGAGAGATTTAACTGTCATTACGAATTTTCTTTTAAGTTCTGACTATTACAGGTACTAGCTTTTCCTCTGGTTTCAAAAGTGTTTTATGCCTGTTATAAATAACAGTTTTATACTGAAGTTTATATTAAAATGATGAAGCAGATCCGCAATTGCAGTCTGTCATTCAAGACAGTATTTGTATGATAATTACTTTCCAGAATGTCAAAAGATTTCGTTACGACCATCACTGACTGAGAAGTGTGTACGTCTGTCTGAACAATATTTCACTCTCACATTCAGTTATTACAGTTGTCCAGAAATTCTTCAGAGGTAAAACCTCCAGAGAGAAATTTCTGCCATGCCCTGCCTTTCTTTATTGAAGGAACGCCATGAGAATATATTTTCCACTATTTCAGCTCTTCCGTCTCAAGTTCTGATTAAAGTGAAAAAAAAAATCAAAAGTATATGATAAGAAAACTACTGGAAAGATAAATACTGAGGGTTTTCTAGGGAAAGCTGGTCAGATTTCATAAAAGCATAAATGTTTCAGATCATTATTGAACTATTTTAACTGATGTTTATGAAAAGAGTTTAGAAACACAAATTCACAGAAACTTTAAAAATTGTGATAGGTATGCATATGACACTGTTTTATGTCTTTTTATGCTTGAGTCCTGAAGAGTAAAATAATTACACATTTTCTTTCTCTGTTTATTTTTGGTCTTAGTCTAACTTCTATACTAGTTCTCTATGTTCTCAGTACTTCCTAAATGCAAGTTTCCTGTGGATACCCTGAAATTCAGCCATAGTTCTTGAATTTTCTATCTGGGGGTTCTGCCTTATATCACTGATTTTTCAGGTACGTCTTTTCAAGCATAGAAATGACTATCCATTTTTCTCCTCTGTCAACATCTGCATCACAAAAAGATTTTCTACTCCTTAGCTCTTTTCACTATTTTTTCCCAGGCTTCTCTCAGCTTTTGAATTCTGCCTCCTTAATTACATATAATTGTCTAGCTGAATGTCACTTGACACTTGTCACTCAAATGCAGAGGCCACCCTGATCTTCCAGGCAGTATATATTCTCTAGTTGTTACACTTACAGCTTCACAGGCAAACCTCAGCCTCTCAACTCCTTTCTGTTTCTTCACAAAGAATGAAGAAGCTGGAAAGAGCATTCATCCTTGCCTCCTGGGGAAAGGCATCCTGGACTCAGCCAAGACAATATGGGGGTTCAAAGAAAGATTGCATAGATGGAAAAAGGAAACATTCATGGGTTGAAGAAGACACTAGGATGAAGTGAAAAAAGCATGGAGGGAGAGGAAAACAGAAATGAGAAAAAAGGGAATGGGAGTAAAGAGGGGCGGGGGGTGGGGGGAAGAAGGAGACGAAAAAAGGAAGAAAGGAGAAAAGGAAAGGATTGTAGAAGATAAGAGACACCTGGGATGTTTCTAGAGAAAGCTGCAGTAGGAGATGATTCCAATAGGACAGAGTAAAGGGGAAACAAATCTTGTATCTGACCTGTGACAAAAAACAGAAGTAGTGTTTAATTTTAGCAGAGTGGAATGAGCTGCCACAGTGTCAGAGCCCTTGTGTACTGTTGTGGTGTGAATGCCAGTGGACAACACGTGGAAGAATTATCTACCACAGGAACCTGTGACACAAGGACCCTGTGTGCCAGGGACCTGAAAATCAGTTCCTGGAGTATGCACAGTGGGGACACCTTTCAGGTCTTATATCCTGACTGGCTTTTGAACATATTGCCTGTTTGTTTCAGTTTTGGGAAGAATACCAAAATATTGATCAACTTAAGTTTACTTCGCTTACATATAATATAGCAGTGATTGCTGGTGGTAATAAAAATTGTACAATTGAAAAATACAGAAAAAAATTACCATTTCTAACAGGATAGACATTCAGCCACTCAAAAAAAATAATGCAAATAGGAAGCAGCAACAATGCAACTCTTTTCCAACTCCTCCCTCCTTACTGAGAGTTCCTTAAGAAAGCCAACACTGAAAATTGATTCTCTTAAAATGTTTTAAGGGAAAACTGGTTTTCTCAAGCAGAGATTTATATTTCTGAATGTGAACAAACTGCTCCATAAGGAAGAATGTATATTTTAATGTAAACATCGTTTTGAATGGGAAAAAGATGTTATGATAGTCACTCAGGTTGGAAGGGATTTCAGGACATCTCTAGTTCAACCTCCTGATAAAATTAGGGTTGAAACTAATTCAGACCAGGTGTCTCAGGGATTTCTTCAGTTGTATCTCAAAAATTTCCAAGGACAAAGACTTCACAATGTCTCTGGGAAACTTTCTCCAATGTTTGATTGTCCTTGGTGATTTTTGTTTCTTCCATCAAGTTGGAACCTCCCCCACTTCAGGAAATGACCATTGCCACATTAGTTCAGCATGCTCCTGCGCATTAAAGAATACAAACATGCACTGGCCACTAATGTGCTTTGCTTTGACACCTTGCTGTTATGTAAGGTGCTGGAGGGAAGACACCCTTTTGTGGCTGTGAAGAATCATAGTGAACATGACTGTAGATATAAGTGAGACTGTTATTCTGGAATCACAATAACACCTCAATTTTCCTGCTGAAACTCCTATAGAAGTAGTGACCAGTCCCAGCTTGCTTCATTTTGAAATCTGATAGTACCACAGACCAGGATTTTTGACTGTCAGTTCTGCTAAGCCTTTACATAAGAAATGTTGCTATATTTTGCACATAAATCAATAGAAACCTGCAGTACAAGTCTCCCAGACAACTTTTGAGATCCGCAAGTTGCTGGGAACAGCCTTTTATCTTCTTCTCTGAAGTGTCCTGTTGGTAAGACAAGAAAAGGTTTAAAGATTTCAAGTATGGACTTTGGAGAAAGTTA
The DNA here is from genome assembly GCA_013398015.1 of Oreocharis arfaki. Lineage (NCBI taxonomy): Eukaryota > Metazoa > Chordata > Aves > Passeriformes > Paramythiidae > Oreocharis > Oreocharis arfaki. The sequence goes on from VZRR01005980.1 coordinate 82,366, forward strand.
CAGACATGCATTTCTTGCTGCTTTTTCTTCCTTTTAACTTAGAAAGAGCAACTTTCCAGAATTAAAACGTCAAAAATATTGACTACTCTAAATGGTTATCATTTTTTTTCCTAAAGCAAGTGGTATTCTTGCCCACTTTTATATAAATACATAGATACTACTGTAATTGCAAAATAGCTACTATTCCTTTAGGTATACATTTTGAACTAAAATAATCATTGTACCTTCTGAAGTGAAAAAAATCAGAGAGACAGAAAAAATTTAAGAACTGTAAAATAGCTACTGTTAAAATAAGGCCACTTACAAGCAAAATGAAAAACAAATATATTGAGAATCTTTCCATTGTCCTTTTAAGGTGAGATTTGAAAAAAAGCATCATATGTTTAGGATTCAGGTGCTTCAGGTTGTGATATGGTATACTTCTTTCTTGTTGACGACCAAAACACCAGAAAGTTAAAATGTGTGTTCCTCAAAAAGGTTTATATCTCACAGGAATAACTTTTTCTAACAGGAAAAAAAAAATTCCTTGGAATTTCTTCATGAGCTCTGACATTCAGCCTTCTTCAGTTCAAATACCATGAGATATGCAGATTATACTATTGCAACCCTGAAGACACTATTTTTAAAAGCACAATTATAGGAAATGTGCACTCAAATGTCAAATCAGTTAATGCAGATAAAGGGAAGACTTATAAGCACAGGAGCATTGAAATACCTTAAGGCAATAACTAAATATTGACATATATTCCATGAAGAAAAGTTAAAGGACAGTCAGTTTGTCTGTTTTAGAGGATTCACAGTAAGATTTGCTCTTTTCTTTCCTTCATCCTGTTTAACTCTACACGGCTTCAAGCATACTGCTTGTCACCTTAGTGGATGAGCACATGCAAGTAATGAAAAGATTAAAAACTACCGAATATCTTTTTTCACATCCTTTCTCATTCTTCTAGTTGTGCCTGTAAGTGAGTATGTGCAGAAAGATGGACGTCTGTGGGAGAAAGGGAAGAACACAGATCCTTTTTGTAGGTTTGTTCCTGTTATACTCATGCTGCTTGTTTTCTTATCAAGGACAAAACTGGAGCAGAAGACAGTGAGATCAGGATGGATCTTTTTGTCTAATATGTTCAACTACAAATCAAGGACCTGATTTCATATTAGCCTTTCACAAATTTTATTCTGCTTTAGTCAAACAACAGTTTCAATTAGGAATTTAAATGGCTTTAATATAACCTGGGGCATGGTATGGAACACCTTGATCTTAGGGACCAAGTCTAGTATTTAATCTTTTTGTTTCTTAAGAGGACTATGTCAAGCATGGAACAGCTCTGATGTATTTTTCCAGTAAACTGTGTTGTTAAGGATGCAAACAGAAAGATATTGATGAAGGACCTAAATACTGTGAACTGCAATTCATTCGACTTCCTGATAATCAGATTTGTTTTAACAAGAGTCTTGTTTTTTCACTGATGGTTGTTTTCTAGAAAAGAAACAAATGATGTCAAATGAGGCTCCCAGAGTTAAAAAAAAAAAGGCATTAACTGGGACCTTTCCTGTACTGATGCACTCAGGGCTGGCCAAGCAGAAGAGACAGGTACAGCTGGCCTCGCTTCCCAGTGCTCCTCAGAAGACATCAATGCAAGTGGAGCAAAAGAAACACGCTACATGGAACAAGGAGTCTGATAAAGGTGACACAGCAACTGGTGGAGCTGGGGGAACTTCTGAGCTCCTAGGTTCTCCTACCCCGTCAGGACATAATAAAGCCACACACCAGCTCTCCCTTTGGCTTTCCTGTGAAAGAAGCTCAGGTAGAAAGAGCTAGAAAGGAAACTTAGTGTCTTCTGCACAAACTGTTGATTTGAAAAATCCCTCAGAACAGCATGAACCTTTTCTTCAGTTTACACGCCTCCCTATATTTACTTTCTTACAACTGATGGAAAGATTTTATGGAAAAATCAGCTCTTCCTGAGCTTTAATAGATTAGCAGCAAAATTGCCAGAAGTCACATTATAGAAAAATTATGGAAAAAAATAAATTACTCTTTAATATGCATGGCTAACCCAAACATTGAATCATAACATAATTTGCATTCCACAGAAATAATCTCTGTGTTCAGATACGCAGAACTGCAGTGTTTCTTTAAGTACCAACTGAAAACCTACATCCTATGGGAGAATATAAAAATACTTCTTTAAAATTAATTTAAATTTCCTGTCTTGATGTGCGTTCCTGCTTTCCCCACTCAAAACTTACCACTTGTTTGTTTGCCTTTCTGAGAGGTTATTTGATAGGAAGAGACGTAATCCCATCATATATTGTTTTGGCAGAAAAATATGCTACGCAACTATGAAAAAAGATTAAGATGTTATTATCTGTCATACAGCATGCCCTTTACACTAAGTTAATCACTTTTAAGGAGGCAGACCTGCGCTTCATAACAAGGGATACAGCCAGGCAAACTTCAGCAATATCCCTTTTAGAGGAACAGATGAACAGGGCATTTCCCTTATTATCCTCTAGCACTCTGAGGAAAACAACATTCAGAGCTGCCTGACTACCTCACTTTCCTTTCTTAGCTCCATCAGCACTTAGGATACGCTTTTGTTTTCCCATTAATTTTTCAGTACCAGAAGCAAGAAAAGGATGGGGCCTTTTATTTCATGTTTCCAGGCTGCCTTGTTTTTTCCAGGTGGTGTTAAAAGTAAATAAAATTGACAAGACAAGGCTAATGAGTTGAGAACTTGATGTTTTCATCTTATATTTTGAGTCTGTTACAGGTAAACCTTTAATGGCTTCTACTAACCCCATTATCATCTGTCAACTAAGCCTAGCAAAAGTAACAAGCATCGACTGTGCTCTAGCCAAGACAAGTTTAATTTGAGAGTCAATAGTCACTGTTTTTGTTAAACTTCTGTGGAGTTCTGCAGGTTATCTGGCTGACCTTGGCAGCTCCGGTCTCTCTTCATTCTCCTTTTCTCTTCTTCTCAATTACTTACTATTCGTTCAGGATCTGACACTGGTTTGTTACTTCCTGGTTCTCAAAACCCCAAAAGGTTTCTTTATACTTTGAAGCAATTCTGCAGCAATTCTTCATTTCTTATAAGACCAGTAAGTTCAAGCAAACAGTTCTCGTGATTTGGAGATGCATTACTGTAATTTTTAGTGTGGCCACTAAGGTGATTATGGAAAACAGTAACACGATCAAATTTTTCTTTTTTTTTTTTAATTCTTTTTTTAAAATGCACTCTTTAAAACAACTAAAGCAATTAGGAAACTACATGCCCTTTGTTTCTTTAAAAATATGAAATGTATTGTACTAGAGATCTAAAATAGCTTGAACCTTCTGGAGTCAATCAAGCTTGTCTCCTGCCTTTGGAAATGTGCAAATCAGAGTAGAAGAAAGGAAATGTTGCAACTTTTATGCTGCTCAGCAGGGGCTACCTGGACTTGTAATTTCATATTTTATTTTATATTTTATGAGGTACATTTCAGTTACAGTAAGGGAGGCTACAAAGAATAAAAGCAGGTAATTATACCAGCATTTGCAGAAATCTAACCCTCCAAAGAAAGGAATACCAAATAAGCTATGTTGTAACACCTGTGCACACAATGAAATATGAATTGTGGAAGGTGTCTTTGGAAATTTCTTCAATAATTAAGATAACTATGAAAGACCCAAAGAAGAATGAGCTATGCACAGAACTGTGAAGAGTTTGGGCACTGTTGGCTCTTGAACCACCTCTGACTGTTGTCTGTGAGAGAAAATACCTCAGCCTTCTCCTGCCTGTTGTTACCAGTTTGCCAGTCATGCTGGGGGATGTACACTTTCTTTTACCTTCTTTTTCTCCCTAGCATACCTTTAGAAACCCTTCTTGTTATTCTTTGCATCCCTTGTCAAGTTCAGCTCCTGATGCACCTTGGCCTTCCTGACCCCATTCCTACAGAACCAGACTGCATCCCTGTACTCTTCCCAGGGTACCTGTTCCTGCTTCCATTGCCTGCACATTTTCTTCTTGCCCATTAGTTTGACCAGCAGGTCTCAGCTCAGCCATGCCAATCTCTCATCTTCCTTGCCTGATTTCTTACACCTGGGGATCAAGGATTCTTGCAATCCATGGAAAGCACCCTTAGACGTCTGTCAGATCTGTCCCTGAGGGCAGTATCCCAGGGATTTCTACTGACTAATTCCTTGAACAGGTGAAAATTTGCTTTCCTGAAATTCATATCCTGCAGAACTTCAAATTCCAACATTGCAAGGTCACTGCAGCCCTGGCTGCCTCCAATCTTCACACCCTTGATTAGCTCGCTTGCTTTAATGACCATCAGATCCAGTACCGCATCCCCTCTGGTAGGGCTGTCTATTACCTGGCATATGTTCCATGATTCCACAAGTCTCCTGGATTGCCTACAGCTCTCGGTGTTACTTTCCCAGCTAATGTCGGGGAGGTTGAAGTCCCTGAGCAGCGTGAGAGCCTGAGAGCACGATGTCTCCTGTAGCTGGAGCAAGAAGGCTTCACCAACAGGTTTCCTGGATCAGGTGGGCTGTAGCAGACATCAACCACAAGGTTCCCCTTGTTGCCTTGGTCTCTAAATCTTACCCCTAACCTTTTGACCTACTCAAGGCTATTCTTCAGAGACAGCTCTTAACATTCCACACATCTCTTAATGTGTGCATCTCCTTCCTCTCCTATTTCTGCTAAAAAGCCTGGAGTCACTGATGGCTGCACTCCAGTCACCAATGGCTACAGGTTGGTACCACATTTTCCAGTGATATATATGTTACAGTGTGTCAAAATCAGTCATTCCTTATGTTAAAAAATATGATGCAAAAGACTGTGATTGTCTCCTCCTGGTGCTCTAAATATCACAAATATGAGCTTTGTATGGCAGATTTTACAACCGCAGGGCTGCCAGGACTTCACAGCCTATGGACCAGCCCCTCCCCAATGATCAGATTTATTTGCAAACTAATTATCAAATCTAAATAAGCAACTAATAATAATATAAATATGTGGTATATAATAGGTGTTATATTACATTCGAGGGAGAAAACTATTTTCTTTCTGGCTATGGTGCATTTGTATCGCACTGTCAAATGTTTGGTTAAATAAAAAGAACGAGCTCCCATTGGCACGTGATAAGATGCTTAAAGGGGTTTTAGCTTCAAATAAGCACTGAATATCTTGAGATCTGTGATGAAATCATGGGAACTAACAATGATTGTCACATGGCAGAGACTCCAGGGCCTGTTTCTGATACATTCAGCTTTCAGATATGCAATCAGCCACATGCCTTGCTTCAGCACCTTCTCTTATTTTCTACTGACACCATAAGCATAACTTAGCTACATATATTCTTGCCAAAAATAACTGGCTCTCAGACAGGGTTTTTGTTTTCTAAAACTGTTTTGAGGCTGATTTAAAAAAGAAAAAAAAGTTACTAACGGAAAATTTAGAAAAATAAGGCTGGCTCCTTTGAAAGGCTAGACTGCACCTGGGAACTTTTAGACTTCCAGTCTCCTTGTATAAATGTAAGTAAGAGCTGGGGGGCCCTATCCCTGAAATACAATCACCTGTATTAAACTTCAGATCAAGGAATAAGAGCATTTTTTTTTTCTCTGAAGCAGGTTGTCTAGAGAGTTTATGTCATAACATGGGCATCCCAGCTTCCTCTGACAATTGTGCAGGGCACTTGGAGATACCGAGGATCCTTGGAAGACCGCTGCAAAACTGGGGTAGATGCCAGGTTCCTAGAATAGCCTACCATCAATCCAGAGAGTCTCTGGAAGACTGTGCTGGCCCCAAGATACCATGAGTTAAGCATTTTAGGCTTCACTAATTAGCACTTGCTGTAATTTAACTCAAGGGTTTCATTTTCGCTGGAAGTAATGGCAGCTGCTCCCTCTCCAGAGGAGCCTTCAATCTTGTGGAGAAAAATTTCACTCTAAAAGGAGAGAGACATTTGGTCTGCTACCAGTACAAAACCTTAGCTATTTGTGGGGAACTGAAGCACAGGATATTACATGAATTAACCACAGCTATCAATTCTGCCTGATCACCAAGGAGGCAATGGTCAACCCTTGACCTTGGGCAAGTTTCACTGCTTTTTTGACTAAAGAAATACCATTTATGTACTAGTGGTTATCAGATACAATATCAGATTGATTCATACTACACTTTCATTACATGTTGCATAAATTTGGAACCAGCTTTGAACCATATAGCTATAAATGTTTATAAAGGTGCCACTAATATACCTTGAACAATGAGACACAATGCTAACAGAAAGAGTAGTGCCAAAACAGCATTTATAATATGCACTAGTTTGGCACAAATCTACCACAAATTCGATGTAGAAACTGTAATTTTACACGGAGAATACTTACATCATGGATGAGTTTCATAAAAACACATAATGTTTGAGAAACTATATAAAAATTAGCAGAACTTGCAATAAAAAATAACTTTTAATAATTGTTATGAGTCTTGGCTTGGCTACAAAATAGAGTCATAAAAATCTGAAGATACTTGATGCAGTGTCTCTTACGTATTGAGAAATTTATTGAGTCACACGCAGCAAAGTAGTAGTGAATTAGTCAGTAGTGAGTAGTCAAGGAATTGGATAAATGTTTGACTCCCCAGGAAACAGTACAATACTCTCTAGGAATCTAACTTACATTAGATAAGAAAAGAAACACCCTCAGGGAATTTTAGGGAAACCTAAGGAGAGTTAAAACTGAGCAATGCAGTAGCAGAATACATTCAGAAAAGCTACTGGAATGATGAAATGAAATTGCATAAGATTATCACATATTTTTAATTCACTGTGTATTAGTGTCATTGTAGGTACCTCAGGAAAAAATGCTTAGAAACATTAATGCGCACAGGTTAACAAATGCAAAGAAGATCCCTCTAGAGTCATGCACACCTCGAAAACCTTTGGGATGGTCAAATTTTCTTTGAAGATTGTCTTACATAAACTAGCCAAGGTATTTGAAAAAATGTAATGAAAACAGTTTAAAAGAGGGGAACTGAAATAAGAAGATATGGAAATGTCTGTATATGAGAGGAATTAGCAAATGAATAGGAGGAGGGATGTGTCACAGATATGCCTCGCACACTGTGTCATTAATTGGCATATATGACAAAAGTCATATGCTAATACAGAGCTTGGGAGGAAACTTCAAAGGACAAATTTTCCATAAATGTATTTCTTTTTCCCTCTTTATATGGCCTACCTATACTGACTACTCTTGGCGAAAGACAGTGTTCTGAAGAGAAGGATGGATGCATAAGAATATTTCTACCTTCCTAGAAGAGGAAAAAGCTACAATAGCTAAAATATGCTCATGACAAGAACTGGTTTAAGAATTCAGTTGATGGCCCATGATCTGGCTCAGCCCATTACAGGGAGAGCAGATGGAGGTTCAGATGTGGATTAAAGCTCTTTCTGCACATTACAATGCCTTCCCAGCATCTTTAATGAAACTCCTCTTGAGATATGAACATTAAGCTATGTTCCTTCTGGCCTGTTCTTCATCAGAAATAAATTTCTGCCCTCAGACTGTATTAATGACTCTGCAGATGACACAAGAGATGAAACAAAGCACAGCTCATTCCACAAAGCCAGCATTTACTTTTCTAGGCTAGGAGAAATACATTAAAATGGGTGATGACAGCTAGTTGTGTTAGAAAATTAATGATACAAGGCTCAAGTACTGATTGCATATCCATAAGAGGTTTCATGTTCAGAGGGGGACCATTTGATTAAACTGAGTTTATATTTAGAAAGACGGGATCTGTTCCTTTCAAGCCCTATGTTAGATTTGGATTAATTTCTTTTAAAAGTATTGCACATTTCCTTCATTTTTTTTTTCTGCAACAGTTGGCATACTTTTTTAAGTCACTTTACAAGAAACCAAAACAACTCCAACATTTAAAAGGCAAAAAATACTTGGTTTAAGTCCTGACTGAACAAACCGGATCAATAGCTGGAAATCTTGTTTTCTCCTATTCTGAACTGAACTGAAAACAACTGAATTCTTTGTGAGCCTTTGTGTATGTATTTTGGTGTTTGCAGTAAGAATGCCACTCTGGGCATGCCCAGCTTTTCCTGTCTTGCAGCAATCCTCCAATAGTGGGCAGCTCAGTACACTAGACCTTCTTACTATGGAGAAGATCAGTAATTGTCTAAAAAATGTGCCATAATTCCCGTTATCTAAATCGAAGGTGCTTTTAAAAATGAACAACTGTATCTGCAGTTTGATCACAACAGCAGCAAGAAAAATAAAACAGAGAAAACCCATTAATCAATTCAGTCACCTCTTTTTTTTCTGGCATCTTGCACTGCAGCTCAGTATTACTGCATCTGGTAAAGCCTCAGGCATGTTTCAGACCTCAGGTGTGCAGCTAGCACAGATTCCCATCATAAAGCTCCTTGGACATAATTAAAAAGTTAGTTGACCAGATGCTCAAAACAAGGTGTAGTGGGTTTGTCAGCTTCATTTTGGCATGGCTGCCATATGCTGTCACCTGAAGGCGTGTCAAGGTAATCTTGAGCACATGTATGGGGAGAGGAGGTGAAAGTTTCCACTGGTCTGAAAAAAACAAAGACCTCAAACAACTAACTGCTACACAGCTTTGGGTGCAAATGTTCTCACATTATTTTGCAGCATGCTTAGTCATCCCAAATAAAGAAAATCTAGAACATTCAACAGTCTCGCCAGTGGCTGAGAAAAGAAAACTAAAACCACGTAAGGTAGCTAGAAAACAGTCACATGATATCTCTAATGCTAAAGAGTTCTTCCAAATAGCCTAGCCATACAGCCCTTTTTGCCTGCTCTTTAATCTGAAATGCTCTTAGCCGCCAAAATAAAAAAAGTAGTGGCCGTTACTACAGAGTGATCTTATTATGCTTGATAGCTCCCAATGTATTGGTCTAGTGCTTTGTTCAAACACTCGCGAATTGTTATAGTATTTGGGCAACCACAGTTCCCTCTAGAAGGAGTTTCACAATTAATGTGCTTAACTTTTCATTCCCAGTCTGCCTTTTGTTGCTTGTGTCTTATTTGCTTGTTCTTGTGCTGACATCATCCTTCAGACAGAACATCTCCTCTTCCTTCCTGAAATTTATGTAAATCCTAACTACCTCTATAAACTAAATTTTATGGCAGAATCCTGAGAGTATTTCCAAAATGCTCAAATTGATGCTGAGTAGAGATAACCAAGACACTTTAATGAGCAATCTGAGTGCCAAAAGCAGCACAGCAGCCTCCCTTGGCTCAGGAGGATAAATTAACCCAAATGAAGAGTGGCAGTGACAGAATATTTTTATGTAGCTGTACATAATACTTTAAAACCATATGAAGAAAGAGTGATCATATAGAGCAAAATCTATCCAAGATTGCACCACTGGAATCAAGTCACAGCATTGATTCTTTCTTCACATTTACAGGGAAATGCACATTCACAACATGCCTTGTTGTAGCTCTTTAGTAAGAAATCCTGTTTGGCACATGTGGTTGATCAAACCAATCTGGTGCATGGAACAGACACAAGCTGTCACATGGCATAGCAGCCCTGCATTATGTTCTTGGGATCAACTTTTCACATAAGCAGTGTGCTAAGTGCACATCTACGTAGCAACAGCAACTACAGACACACACTGCCCACATGGTCTAAAATGCCAGATGAATCATGTCACCCCACATACAAAACCTGAACAGGTTAAAGAGCTTCAGATTATTTCCATACTTTTAAAAAATATACTTTAAAAAGTATCTTTTAAAAAGAAAATAGAGAGCTCCAGGAACTCGTTCTTGAACGAGATTTTCCTCAGGAAGGGGTAGGTATGTTTTGGTAACTACTGTTAGCACACTGAGATGGGTCCTTTTTCTACGCCTTTGTTTTCTCCTTATTCATCCTGGTAACCAAACCAAGTAGAGCTCAGCATTCCCACTGAGGGAACATCAACAGTCCCCCAGGGTAACAACAAGGTTAGGATGCAAATTAGCTGGCACTAGAGGTAAATATTCTAGACAAAATACAAGATGAGTTTCGTATTTCTGGAATATCAAGGGAAATTTATAAAAAAAATCAGAAATTTCAAATATTAAACTTCTTCATCTGTGTGTAGAGGTGCGGGTAATATTTCCTGAAACTTGTGCTTCTTTATGCCTGCCTACAGTGGAAACTACAAAGATTTGTCTGTGTGCTGAGGAACAGAAGGGATGCAGAAGGAAGCAGAGCTGTGCTGTGAATTCTACAAAGGTTTTTATTTTATTCAAAGACACACATCTTGGAATCCCTAATCAGCTTGTCCCTTCAGAAACGTGTCATATAAGGCATTAATAAATCATTCAGGCGTTCACTCAGTCATTCACTTCATAAGTCCCACTGAGTGCCACGTATCTAGAGACTGCTATGAATGTACACAGGACTGAAAGTAGTTGAGTTATGTAACAAACTAATCATACAGGAAATGTCCTGTATTATGGTAATAGCGGCACTAAAACTGTTCAAGGAAAATAACGTAATTCAGTATGAATCTAAAGAAATAAACCCTTGTTATCAACATGACCAAAAAGGTTGACAAAACTATAAAAAATTTTTTTAACGTTCCTGTGTGGGATTCTCCATTTGGCAAGAAGCTACAAAGAACACACACAGAACTGCAACACGTTCACATTCTGTTTTATCCTGTGTAATCTCCATCTCCATAGAAAGCAGTGCATGTCTGATGGCAATACACGTATGTTTCAAAGTCAGAAATGTTCCAAGCTAATAGATCAAAATTAGGAGTAGCATTTGCTAATAAAAATGTGTTTGGATCTTTGCCATGGAGCAGACCCTGCTGAAATACCTACTGATATCCTCTCTCTTTAAATAAAAACCATAGAGCATAACTTACTTGCATCTAGAAACTCTCCAGGTATTAGGGAATGCAAGGTTTGAAGTGACTTTTTGTATTATTAGAGTTCACCTTCTTTGGATATCGTTATCACTGGACCAATCAAATTTATGTGGTAGCTTTAATTAGTCTCTTTGGACTTCAAAAAAAAATTTAGTAGGTTTCCATAAATCTCTGGAATTTGATTTTCAAGTTCACCCACCTTTCCCAGCACTTCAACAAAACAACAGCAGATTGCTACAAGAGTGGTTTTATGTAGTAACTAGAGATGGTTGAGGTGCACAGAGTTCAGTGACAAGTGTTCATTAGCAGTAAAGCTCATGCAGGAGCTATTTGCCTCTTGTTCAGATGAATATGCATATATTGCACACACCTGAAATAAACACACAGCTGTATATTTCTGCCCATGTACACTTTTACATATAAAAAATAAAAAATGGCAACATGGTGATAGAATTTTGGAGGAAAGGGAAATATTTACATGACAGATTTTTTTAAAGCTTTTTCCTGGGTAAAAATTAAAAACACCCTGGATCAGCTGAAATTCAAATCTGTTTTGTGATTGTGGATCACTGTTTGTATAGTATTTATAAACAGAAATCAATACCATCACAATAGCATATTTATTATAAAGATATTCAATAGTGTTATTCTTCTATCACTTTAAAAGGGATTAGGGAGATAATCTTGTTTCTAAATAGATAGACAAAACAATACATTTTCCTTTCACTTCCGAAGAACTCATATCCTGAGTTTTACTGATTGTCAAGATTAAAATCTTTAGTGGAGATCCTTTTAAAAATGTTTTTAAAACATTTGCATTGTGCGGCTTTGGATTATGAAACTCTGCAGCTATTCCAATGAGCAGACAGCTCTCAAGATTTTTCAAAGGAATCAGCATGAAGATAACTTCTCACAGTAATATCTGACCTCAGAATTAATTCACCTGACTTTTGTTTTCCATAGACTTCCCTATGTATTTGTTTTGTCTGTTAGGAAGGTTTTAAATGTGCCAGCAACACTACATACAATACAACATTGGGATTGCTGGACAAGCTGAGCAATAAAAGGAAAATGAGATTTTTAGTAGTTGCACCATTTACTTTTATTATGAAACAGAGAGGCATTACCAGTCTACGTGATACAAACTCGGATGTTGAGAGATTGCTGGGCATGTCCCCATGCTGTGCACCTCCACCAGAAAACTGTAGTTTCAATTCTCATTTTTAATGTCAAGTGATTGTATAAATTAACATTGCACAGCCTGGTATGAATTTCTGCTGAGTTTGTGACTACAGTATTAGCTAAAAAGGCTGGTTCTAACAAAAATAACAGAGTAAATCTGCAGAAGATTTCATGTCATAAGTTCATTGATCAGGAGTGCAAGAGAGGAAAACAAAAATTCCCTAAATATTTGAGCAAACCTAAACTTCTTATCCCAGTCATGAAACAATTGAGCAACCTGACAGAAATCAGAATTAAACTCATGCCCCTGCATATGAGCCATATACAAGGCATCAAAGCAGCACTTACAGCTGGAGAATATCAGAGGACAGGAGTGTTCATCCATGGGGAAGTTGTGCAGCTGCAGCTGGCACTCAGCATTGATGGTAAGCCTATGAAGAAACCAAGGGTCTGTTACTATGTGCCAGTACAGGAAACAGCCAGAAGATGAGGCAGAGTAACCTTAAGCATCATGCAAGAGTGTTTTGTCATCCATAAGTAAGGCCTGAAAGAAAAGAACCATATTTGCAGATTGTTCATTGGCTATTTAAGCCTGATCCAGAACAATGATAATTATCTTAGATAATTTCAGACACAGAGTCAAGAGTTTCTTGATCCCAGTAAGTCTGTGCATGTTTTTCTCTAGGCAATTCACCACTGAAGGTTCTGGGATGAAAACAACTAGTCTTTACAAAAATAACAGGAAATATGGTTCATGTGGTATGTAATTCCACAAAATTAAAACCTCAGAGGGAATCTTGTAATAAATAGTCTCCATGTGTACTTATAGTGTGAACTTAAAATTCTTCCAATCTCTTCAGTCTGTCTCTCCAAAACTTAATAAATCACTATATGCCATTCTATATTATACAGATGCAACAAACAGATCAGCAGAAACATCTTCATCCCTACTTGAATGCTGGTTTTACATGACATCCCTAACTAAAGTATACAACAAACAGAGCCAATTTTAAAATTACTAATAAAAATCAGTAATCTTCAGTTTAATAGCTTACAAAGTGAATGTATTTACACAGGGAAATTGAATTAAGGGCTAGGTTTTTTGCAGTCTCTTTAAAGAAAAACTACGTAATTTCGTGACAGAATTCATGCATGTAGGCTATGTGGATTTTTTCCTTTTGGAAACTAAATTAAAAAAAAAAAAACTAGATGAGGAAGGTTTGTGTCTCAGATATAGGATGGCACAGAGAAAAAACTCTGTCTCAGAAAAGGTTGCCTGTGAGGAATTAAGTAGCCTTATTGCACTGGCACTAGAAGAGGATTTGCAGCGTTGCAGCAGGAGGGCATTCCCACCAGAAAGGGGGCAGGGAAGAAGATGGAAAGGTGTGGAGCATGACTGAACCTTGTACACTTTCTCCTGTACACATAACACCTATCAACACCTGACAGCACCGGGGCATGCAGTGGCTACCTCTTCCATGTCATACCAGTTCTTACACTTAGGTCACATAGATCGGGTTTGAATTACAGCGTTAACAATAAGCAATGATCATCCTAACAGCTTTTCCTGTGTAAAAAGGAGGTTGACCTGAGTGATCAAAAAGGACTCAGAACACCTTTCACAAACTAGAAAGGCTCATTCCAATGGGTCAAGTATAAACTTACTTTTGGCTGTTTTAGACAAATGTTGTAGTCCATTCAACAAATAGTTTCTTTAGTGAGATGCATGTAAGTCTAACTACTATTAGGTAGATACTTAACTTGACCTGAAATACTGAAACAGAATTTAATAGCAAAAACCTCAACAAATCACCTAACCAAAATCCCCTCAGAAAAAAACCCCAATAACCCAACCAAGGGAATATAGGAACTGACGCCTTAATCCCCAAACTCTTCAGCCAAAGGCAACTGATATAAGCAAGAGCTCTTCATAGTAGAGCAAGCCTAAGAAGAAAAGGGCACTAAAAATATCAATAGCTTTTCCAGATGTTTATTTCCTTTCTTATTGTTTGCCAAAGACTTTGTATTGGAGCCCAAAGCAGTAGCAAGCATGATGAGCCCTCTCAGTTGGACTGAGAAGAAAATGTAGCATGAAAGGCGCGTCTCTGAAACAGTTTCCCTTGTGGAACATGGCTTATGGCAAAACTCCGTTCTGAACAACTCATCTCTTCCACAAGTAAACACATATTTTGATTTCCACAGGCTTTTAAAAATGCAAATATATACAGTATTTCTAATACCATATAGTTGATTTTATCACAAAGATTAGAAAACTGTAAAAGCTTTTCCTCCAGCAATTCACCCTTGTGATGAGATGTGACAGACTATCTTTCTGCACGACGTATTTGAAGAATCAAGTATTGGCATTAGCATGAATCTAGAAATGCTTTATCCAGCCCTGCATCTAACTCTGATCAGAAAGGCTTTTGACAGGTTTTATGGGACTACATATTCTTGATTTTATTACAAGCACTATAAAGCCCAGCTTGTACAATCCAGACAGACCTATTTCCTATTCTCGAGGTTTCTTTTCTAGAAAGACAAGACTTTGTTTTTTAAACTTGGCAATACTTATGCCTGAATAATTAAATATTTGTAAAGCATGGCCAGGTAAGCATCAGGAAGAAAACAGCAGAGGAGAGCAAAGATATTGCTGAAAATTACTACTACTACAGCAGAGGTGGAAGAAGCCTTCAGCCCTGCACCTTGCCAAGTGCTCACCTGAGGGTGTACAAGATCTTGCCATCATTCCATATGCGGAGGAGCTGGTTGGGGGTGGTGATCCAGTGAGCCTCTGCTGTCTTTGAGTTACGAAATATCGTGTCTGGGATCCAGATCAAGCCAACCATGTTGCTGTTCAGAGTCAGTATTTTCATGGTGCTGTTGAAGCGAAGACGGCTGTCTGTCCACGTCTGGGCAAAAAATATATCAATTTGATATTCCTGCAAAGAAAGCATGATAGATCAATTGAAATCAGTTCCACACTTCAAACTATTTGTTGTTTGATTAGGTCTGTTCTGGTGTAGGGCAACAGGGTATGTCCTGGCCAATGGAGATATGTTTTCTTTTTTTTAACTGCCTTAGGAATTTTTTTTCCATTTTTTTCACCCTTTTATTTTTATCTCTAGCTGCTTAATGAAATATGCCAAACATCTCACTTCCATTGGTCCTATGCCATAACAATTTTAGCATTAGCACATTCTTTTTCATTGTCTCTGAAAAGTCACAGCTAGAAGGTATAATTTACGGAGGCTTCCTTGTCATAGTCCAGATAAGAGACATAAAAGATGAACATGACCAACACACATAAGCTAGAGAATGGTAATTTCCCCTGATTACAGCAATGCTTTTCAGGGAGGAGGTTGTGTAAATTCAATAAATTAATTTTTCCGTTTGCTCCCAATTGTTCAGCCACTCTTTTTCAGGCCATGCTGCAGCAGAATGAAAAGGCAAGATTGTGCTCCTTTACAGATACCTCATGTACCCCTGATGCTGAGCTGAACAATCATCCCTGAATAGGCTAATACCTTAATTTATATGAAATTTGTCCTTCCATTTACTCCATGTTTTACTACTCTATTTCTGTAGGTAAGCCATCATAGTACATATAAATGCAGAAATTAAAATACACGTAGACAGACTAAGTATAGGTGAACATATAAACACGCCAATTTATGCATTTAAGACCCCATGGAAGAAACTGTATTTTAATTCTGTATTTGAATTGTGAATTCAAGCCACTGGAGGCTGGAAAATGTCATGTTTTATTTACTTGTATTCCTCTTCCTCTTTTCAGACTGCTCTATTTTTGAACCTCAGGGAAACAGTCATCTGATTCTGTCATGCAATACCCTCTCAGTATCCCAGGGCTGGCTGCATCCATGGCAGGGATGACGTTTGCTGATGCTGCACAAAGTACATGCTCTACAACAGAGGCTAGCACAGGGGTTGGGAATAATCCAAAGGTAAACACCTCTTTAGGACCCCTGGTGGATGTGCTCCTTATATACCTGAACAATTAGGGCTATGTGGAAAGTCTGGTAAGTCTTTGACAACTCTGAACTTGCTTTTATTTCATTTTATTCTGTCTATTGTTTCAATACAGTAGTACTGTATTTTTTCTTTGTAGACAGACAGTAGAGCTTGCAGTCTGAATTGAGGACTGTTTTTGCTAAGAGCCACCTGTTTCTCCTGTGCTATTACATTTTTGGCAGGCCATCCCTTCAAAGCTGATGTCATAACACCAGGAAGCTCATTTCAATGGCATTGTAATCCAAGTCCAAAACACACTCTGGGCCTTTCATCTCTAGATGTTAAATGATCAAAAGGTGCATAAGTGGTGCTAGCGTGTATCCAAACAACAGGTAATAGACCATCTCAGGAATTAAAGCCTAGACACCAAAGGCATTAAGGACCATTTTCCTCCATAGCTTATCCCACTACCATTTCTCGTTGTATTATTGGCTTTATTTTCTCAGGGAAGATGATAGATTGGAATCTGAAGATACTTTCTGTTCATATCGATATCTCCACACATCTGAAGGACGTAATGTAATGTACACAGTGTACCTCTGTTATTCAAAAAGAACATCCTTAATGCACCAGGATTTATATAGCAGACCACTGATCTTCTTTCTTTACAGTCAATTGCATTTTAGCCTTCGAAAGTCTGGTGACAAGTGCTTGGCACATTCAGCTTCTGTAGAGAGTAATATGCCAGACATGTCTATGGGTTTCTCCAAATGCTGAGTGAGTGGAGTTGCTTTTTCTAGCCCACATGTGAGAATCTGTATTTATAGAACGAAATACCATTTGTATACAGCTGGCTAATGACAGTGCTGTCTTTTCACAAGACAAGTTTTTGCATGATATTCATATTTGAGCTTATTTTATCTGAATGCTTCATTTTGACTAAATTTAGGAGTAACCATAATTCCTTTCTAGTATATAATGCATATTTAATGATTTGTAGGATTTAAGATATTCTATATTTCTACCCTGCCAAAAGAAAAGAAAGGCCCTGAGCTCCTTAACGCCCTGAGAAAGTACTGCAGCTAGATCTGAGCAAAACAGGCCCCAGGAGCAGTATAAATGTACCACTGTGGTTTCTATTCCAGTAAGCTATTCTGGCTGAGAAGTGGATTACATTAGTCTAGAAACATGGTTATGCTAACACTACTGCCCAGCTCCCATTTTGCATCTTCTTTATTTATTACTGAAACTAGAACGTGCCAACAATGATAATTATTCAAAATACCTGTACAATTGGCCACTCCATTTGGCTTAATAAAAAAATTTCAACTCAAATTAAATGGTTCCCAGATCTTCTGATTTAATTAGTTCTGAAAAAAACTGCATTTTTCTTTTGGCAAACAGAGATGATAAAAAAACAAAGCAACATTTTTAAAGGAAAAGTCGTTAAAGTTGGTTGAAGTTAGTTGCATTGGCTTTTTAAACACTTTACCCCTACTTTGTTTTGTTTAAAATATTTTCAGTTCTCAGTCAGAATATATACAAACTACAAAACAAAAATTTTCCCAGTAAAAATAAACACCCACTTCCATTTAATATCTGAATTGAAATTCTCACCATTAATCCCTTCTAGAAGTGAATGTTGCATCAGTACGTCCTTTACATTAATCTCTGGAATTTCTTCAGTCTTTAACCAAACAGATAATGGGGTAGATATTTATATAGTCCCTCTACCATGAAGGGGACAGAGGTCACTTTCGGAACTGGCACCCAGTTCTTCACTTCTAATGGTTCTAAGTCTATGGATATTTCAGGAAAATGACCTCTCTCTTCACTGACACCAGATACTCCATTCCCAGTGAATGCAACGGCTTCTGTACACGGTTCTGCACAAAGCTGGTACAGTGATCTCCAGCACACAGCATCCAACTGGAAACTGCCAGAAGAAAGGTTTCTATGTCAGGTTTCAAGACTTTATATCATATAATATGAGAAAGTAACACTCTTCATTTCCTAGCTAATACCTGCCATTTTAGATCTTTATGAAATGTAATGAGTGCACTTAGAGAGTTCAGGCAGGACATCAGGTTTGAGTGATGTGATGCCACACATGAAGCAACATCCTAGAACTCTAACAATATTCTTGATGTTCTATTCTACCACTACACCAATAATTTTGTAAATAAACTTTCAATTCTTCCTTTTCCTTTTTATTTTTTTTTTGGCAGCAACTATTGACTACTACAATAAACTCAGGAAGAAGTGAAAACCAGCAAAATTTTAAACAAAGAGTTCTTCCCAGCAGCAAAAAAATAAAACATGTTCTACATGAAATTCCGAGGTCATGTACAGTAAATACAGTAAAGTGTTCTGTCACTAAGTTTTCTTGTCTTAAAGGCACCTGGTTTGCCAAAACAGACTCAAGATTTTTTCTACTTTTGCCACATATTCACACATTGTCTGGATGCATTAATTGAAGCTGCATTCCAGAGCAGCCAAACATTGAAAAAAACATTCTCCTTGAGAAAAAGGGGCAATCTTAACAGGAGAAATGGGCCTACACATGAAGGAAATTCTAGGGAAATCTCATTTTCTTTAGTACATAGACATATTTCTGAAATAATAATGAATTTTACTGATGGGAAATTCATTATAAACTTGAAAGGCTTGATAGAAATATAATTTATTATCCGTTGTAAGTGATTTCATTTTGTTTTGTTTTAAAAGTAAATTCATGAACCACGCTCCATGTTAAATTCTCCACTCTTAAGAACTTCACTGAAGTGAAAACTGTTCAAGGATTCTACAATCTGTTCAAATCTGATTACATAAGGAAATTTTTTATTATAAAGTGAGTAATTTTAGGAAATTGCAAAAAATATGAGAACGTTTCCTAGATGTAGACTCCTAACATATACAAGTACTCAGCTGAATCTATAACCACACAACATAAGACCTTTTAGGAAATACAAGATTATCAATATTTTTTATTCTTTCTGGGAAGAGTAATGTTTTCCAGTAAAAATAAATCAGTTTATTTGTATTTTGTTTGATCACATGAAAATGTAAAGCCTTATTTCAGGCAGCTGCAATGTATCTTTGTGTGAAATGTCTGGGTTTTTTTTTTACTCTCCGATGATGAATAACTACCTATGACCGAAGAATTTCTCATCAGTACTTTTTTACAAATTAACCTTAAATGAATGCATTATCTTATACATTTCATCATGTAAAGAGACAGATTGTTCTACTTGCAAGACCTCTGGTTGCAAGAAACACCCAGTATCATCTGAATATAAGTAACATTGTGTCACTGAAAACCTCTGTATCACCTCCTATGAGGTTACCTTTGAAAATGGGATTGTAAACTGACACCTGACAGTGCTCACGTAGCTTCCAAAAGTAACTCCTAAAACCAAGGAAACATTACCATCCTTTTACCTGTGCAGTATGCAAGTAATTATCTCCTGTAGAAAATTTCTTTCCATTCAAATTTTTTAAGTTCTCCTTTAAAACTGAAACATTGGCTGAGAGAAATGACTGAATGAGATGAAGAAAATTAGATAGCATTTTTCTGTTATATGGTTATGTAGAGAACAAGAAGCTAAAGGCAATTCTGCTTTCTTAATTTCCCCTGATTTCTGGACAGGAGATGTAACCCAGATTTAGCAACAGTATTACCTGCAAATAGCTGTACATAGTCAAGGCTCCAACTACTTGATTTTAGCTTTTGTTTTTTTAACATTTTCAAATATCCCTAATGTGGTTTCATTAGTGCTTTGAAAGTAATCAAGAGTCAGCACTGAAGTATTTGCCCTTCAACTGTGTAGGAATGATTAATAATTGGGAACACCTTGAAAATACCATTGTCTAAGTCATCTGTAGTAACAGAGAAAAATACAAGCTTTTCAACCAAGTTTTCAGTTGTTTTCTCAGCTAAAAGAGTAGCTAACCTGTTATTGGCAATACATGGAGCTTTTTTCCTATCATAATGTCTCATTTTAACTGTTGATTAATCCTGAAAAATATGATATAATTGGCTGTTACAGTCAGGTAATGGATGTGAATGACTATGGATAATAAATAGTATGGTATTCCTTTGTTGCTTTTGCTACAGCCTTTTCATTTTCCACATTTTCAAAATTCTCCATGACACCAGTAACAACGACAACAATGTCAACAGTCCTGTCCTTAGAAAAACTGCAAGAATTTCTTGCATGATACTTTTCAGGTTTTTACTATTGCCTACCAGGTTGTTTTTTTTTTTCATTGTAGAAGCTGTATCTTGATTGGTGATAGAGTGAGACTGTAACTGATTAAAGCTGTTACTGGCATTTCTGCGAGGCTGGTACTCAATCAACTGAAAATAGCTACACAATTAGGGTCCAGTTTAAGTTTGGATAATTCTGTGCCTTCCCACACTCCTTGTGTAACGTGCCAGCACACCACAACACACCACAAACACTGTCTGCATAAGCTTGGAACTAGTCTAATAAACTGTGTAAGGGATAAAATCTCCTTTAGTTACCAAAAGGCTGGACTTCACCAAAGTGGGAAATCCTATTTGTAAGTCTAAAACTGTTCTGGAAATAAGTATTAAACTTTGCTTTTATATTTCAGTCCAAACCATTCAGTAAGAAGCATGCTTAAAAAATGAATAGTGGTGGAACCCGTTAGATGCAAGCAGTGTCATAGAAATATTAAGCACTGTGGTTTAAGAGGGAATATGGGATTGGGCTGTTCAGGGAAACAGGAGACAAATGGGAGCAAGACTGGGAGTCTCCCTCTTATTTCACTCAGCCATAGACCACAGGGAAACACACCCAGAAATGTTCTTTCTTTATGCCCTCATCATGCTTGGACTAGAAGTACGAAGAGAAGGGTTTGAGACACTGTGTTTAAGCAGAAAATGCCCCAAATATTAAAGCGACACTCACGATGTCTGTTTATCTAGTCTGAAGTTTGATGTGCTTGAGAACATTAAGAGTGGGTAATCTCTTCAGAGTTTGAAGGTCATTTTCAATAAAAGCATATTTTTTCCAGCCCAGCTCACCACTAAAAGAAATTTCAGTCAACGACTGAATTGTCAAAATTATCCTGCAAAGGGCTGTCTGGTTGATTCAGCTTCCTATTTAGTTGTGTCACAAATGAGTAAAAGAGGAAGTGCTCCCTGAAATATGGGATGAGTGGTTCCCTCTTCCCGAACCAATACATTTACATGTCTGATATCAAAACACTGAGAGTAATTCTCTCGAGCACAGCCCACCTTTAGCTACCCTGATTTACCACATCTTACTCTTGGCTAGAATGAGGAGAGAATCGTCCTCTGTCCAGTGGAACATCTTATGAAAAGACTTGATAATTTGAAGAGGTACCTTGATCACACCTATTTTTGGTATTGATAGAATTAAGTAGTTCCACAGCAACTGCTGCATGATGTGTGCTGATGGTTCATCACATCGCATGCTGTATAGATTATGAAAAGTCCGGAACTACAGTGATTTCAGGAGACCTCTAGAAAGTTAAAATGTTAAGCCTTATTGTAAACCTTAGTACTACTGCTTGACAGCTACTGCTTGGGCTTGCACCTTGTGTGCAACTTGCATTCTAATTTCAAAAATTGGTAAAAACCTCTCAGATATCCTCTCAGATATGGAAAGGAACAGAAAGTAGTAGAATGGTCTAGCAACGGAAGCCTACACTCTTGTTCTGTGGAATTAATGCAGGAAAAAATAAATGACATCTGCTGGAGAAAACACAGTAAAATAAAGAGTGTCTTTCATATGCAGTGTACATTCAAAACTCTTGAGGTATCAAGATTAACACAAGCCTTCTGTGAGTACAAGAATTCTCACACGAGTCCTGAAAGTTTGCCTTGCTTTCAGCAGAGCTTGGGATGAGTGGAGTAGCACCATTAGAGCTGTCTGTAACTTTTCCTGAAGTATCTCTGCCAGGCTGGAGCTTTGCATTTCCAGAGGCTTCCCAGGAGCTAAATGGGGGTGTGTTTGCTTCACACTGGATATAACACTGAATTTGTTGCCTAAGAGACGGTGTAACATGGATCACTTTCCCATTCTCCCCCAGTATGCTTTGTTTCCACTCTCTGTGCTCCTGCGCCCTTTCCAGATCCTGATTCCTAATAGCCTCTAGTGAGAGTGGAAGAGTGGGAAACACTTTCCCACTTTTGGGTTTTTTTCTTTTCTTAATCTGAATTTATCTTTCCCATCAGTGTTAAGGCTGTACCTTCAAAAGATAGTCAAAAGAAATGGATGAAAGATTAGGTTTACAGTGGTAGTAAAATATGTAAGTTTGAAAACTTTCCAAACTGCTTAATGTATAGAAAGACTTTCAATAAGTTGCTCTTTTGTGAGAATTTGCTTTGATACTTTCATAAAGTTACAAGCATCGTGGTTCCATGAAGAAACACAATGAAAGAAGCAAAGTCAACATGGAGATTGTCACCACAGATATAAGGGCTATTCAAGTTGGCAATGTCAAAATATTTCAGCAAGCAGCACCAATCATCTCCATAGCTGAATGCTTTGAGCAAAAAAAAAAAAAAANAAAAAGCAAGCTCATCTCATCACCGGCTCAGCAGGAATCTTGGAGCAAGGAGGATAGAAGCTCACTTTCTTCACGGTAGTATTGCCTCCTGCCTGCTTCAGAAGGTTATTTCACTGATTTCCTGCTATTACAAAGAGGGAAAGACAGCTAACTTGACACTAGAAAAAAAGCATGCAGTTATCATGTAGCATTTCCTTTCTCTGAGAAAATATTTGTCTGTCTCACTCCGCCTATTTTAGCTCTTTGGAGGCTAGCTCCAGCCCTGATGTATTCCAGATAAATTCTTAAGTTCAGTTAAAGGGAGAGCTGGAGGTTTTTGTCTTGGCCCGTCCCCTGACATCTCTTCATGACTTCTCTCCACATTGATGGATTATCTCCTCTGCTTCAACCAATCATTTCATAATCAGGAACACAGCATGTAATTAGAAAGAATGCATTTCAGAAAATCAGCTGTAGCTCAATTCTCTCCCCTTTTGGTGGAAGACTTCTAAATATTGCTGCTTCCCATTTCTTTTTGGATGGTTCTGCTGGCTTCTGTTGCTCTTAAAGCTTTGCCAAAGACATCCTGACTGCTACTATCATGCCACGATTGCATTTCCACAGCCTCTTCTCTTGGTGTGTCAGGGTTCATGTTCTGGTGCAGACTGTGCCTGATGAGAAGGTCTGCCTTCAATAATACATAACAGTACATGCTTTAAATTGGGCTGCTTTAGGAAAAAAAGGTGTCCAAAGGATGCAAAGATGTGCAGGGGATGCACATGGCAGTGGACAGACTTTTCATCGCTGTTATCTGGTGAGCATTGTTACTTGAAATGCTAATCAGAGTAGTCACTCCTAAGGAGATTGCTGCTGGAAGGAACAACATTTTAGGGATTGACAGAAAAAGTACAGTGCTCACTGTGACCTGTAATTTAAGGCTTTACTAAGACAGCAGTTAGGATAGAGAGAGAGAGAGAGATTCCAGATGCGTAATTGAAGAAACCAAAGCTGTTAACTTAAGAATTTAGTAACATAAATGCACAAAGACAAGCTTAACTCCTGTGGAAATAGTAAAGAAATAAAAATTAATAATCCCTGATCAGAAGAAACTAAGAAAGAGAAAATTAAAAGTCTGTGAATATATGTTAATTGCTATACTTAATAAAATAAAGTACATTATCAAGGTCTCCTAAGAATACCTGATATCTGAAAAATTACAAAGTTATAAAGATGCTCAATAGTATTCACATATTACAACAAAAGATGTACTGACTTTAGAAACATAGTTTGAGGCATTACCTTATTCAAAGCAGAAGCTAAACTTTACTTTTCGGAAAAGAAAACTAGATGCATTCTCAAAGACTGCACATAAAAAGAATTTATGCTCATAGTCTCTGTATTACACAAGTTGTTTTTTTAATGATGGAAAGGGTTCATTTTAACCAAAGAAGTGGAAGAATATCTTGAAACATCTTTTATGCCATCAGCAACCTAGAAAAGGGGAGGTTACCATGATGTTTTACATGTACTGTCGCTCTTAGCACAGGAACAGTTGTAAAGGAATGGGAGACGGCAGTGATGAAAAAAAAGACACTCATCTCAGAGTCGAGGGTCAGGTACAGTGATGGTCTCACACAGAACTGTGAGTGAGAGGAAAGACAGTAAGGAACACTTTATAAGGAGGAAAGGTGGGAAGATCAGATGGGTAAAAGCCCTGTTGTAGCTGTTCCCTTCCAGTGTCACTTTTAGGGCACCTCCTGAGGCCGTGTAATATCTTAAGAACCTACATGCCACTCTACTACAGTACCCAAGTGTCCCAGAAAGCTGCACTCTTACAACACTGTGGTTGGGAAACAAAAAATTATAACCTCCTTTTCTCAGAAGCTGATATACTGAGGGCGTTCATGTCTTCTCCAAGATGCAGGAAAGCTGCAGCTCACCAGGGATTTTTCCCCATTTCAAACCATCCTGCCACCCTTTCACTGAACATTTTCAAGGGTCAAAATAAATACATACAATTCTGCATTTGCTCAGAACAAACACCAACTCATTGATTGCATCCCCACAGCTGAATAAAGGGAGACTACACACATAGCTCAAGCACCACACACCCAGTCATTCACATTACTTTACTTCCAGCTGAATTCCTTGCCCTGTTGCTCCCAAGGTAAATCTGCCACAGAGGCAGCTAAAACGAAGAAAAGTAGACATACACCAGCTGGTGCCACTCAGTCTTGGGGACAACTATTGGTCCCTGGGTATCTTTGATTTAGCAGAATACACATACCGAGGTCACAAAGTCTGAATTTATTACAATATAAATATGATCCAAAAGTAGAGTTTAAAATGTTAGATGACAGAAATCAGGGAAATAAACAAAGCCACAGTGAGCAAGGGAATCCTATGTCCACAGGATGTGAATAGGTATTAGTCTCATTAAACAAAATGATGTGCAAAAAAGCCAGCTGTGCACAAAGTGATAGAAAAAAGCTCATCTGTAAAAGCCCTAATTTGCATATGAGGGAAATGCAAATGTTTAACTGCTCTAAAAATAAGATGACTGTTTTGCCACATAGGAACAAGACAGTCTGTAATGAGTCTGTGTGCAAACCTTTGCTACTCTCGGTCTCCAAAGGAGCCGGGGCAGCCCTGCACCCTCTGCACTGCTGGCTCAGGTGAAACCAGACCCCTCTCTGCTTCTGCACCACTGGGAACATGCTTCGAGAGGAGGTTGAAACTTCATATTCAAAATATATATCCCATAAGACTGTGCTGGCTGGCCTAGTAGGCTGAGCCTTTCCACATTTCCAAACTTAAGAACACTCCAGATCACAGCTTGCCTCTTCAGAGGAAAACACAGCAGGCAAATGAGTTCATGCTTCACCTAGGCTTGACAACAGAAGCAAAGAGCCATTTTTCATAGAATAAGTATCTGGGGGCCAATCCTTGCCTCAGATTCTTCATTCCTTGCAAATTTTCTTTTTTATTTTGATCTGGTTTTGTGGGCAATTCCATGGCCCTGAGCTCCATTGATCCAAGCCATACTTCCTCCCAAATCTTCTTGTATTGGGTGGTTTGACCCCCAGAATGTTTGACCCCCAGAATTAGTTCTGCCTCACTGTAAAACCCTTCTTTCCAAGCCAAAGTTCATCAAATCCATTTCCTCCTTGACTTCAGTCCATTCTTTTTTGATGTGAGACTTATTAAAACACCTATTGACATTGGTAATTCTTCATTGTCCCTAGTCAGGGGACAAGGGACACCAGATGAAACAACAGATGGGTGACTGCCATTCATTGGGCCATTCAATGACCAAAATTTCAGGAGTTCAGGCTGTTCCTATCAGTTTCACATGAGCACATTCCTCTTGTATTCACAAACTCCATCACCCACCAGTTGGGCAAATTCCAAAGGAGGTAACCAGAAATGTTCGGTACCTGATATCATTAGGAAAAAAAAAAGAAAAAATTAAGAATCCAAACAAGAAATTTTAAGATCTGTCTTGCAAAGGGAAAATGAAATACAGTCCTGTAAAGATGCGTAAAAAAACCCCACTCCCTAAATCATCATGTCTTCTAGCAGTGCATGTTTAATTCCTGATGCTAGCACATAGTTTTTTACACTATATTAGAGAGAATAGAAAGGAATTCTGCTACAACTTGTGAAATGGTTATACTGTCATCAATGAAAAGCAATTAATATGGGTGTAGCTTGTGTGGGAAAACTACTTTATCTCCAGCACAGCTTCACTTTCTAACCAGAAACGAAATAGCTAATATAAACAGGTGATAACACAAGCACTCTTGACATGCTGTGCCTAAACCCCCCAGCACTAGGCAGGTAATTTTACGTAAGGGCAGCTGCATTTCCAACCCAAGGGGAGGAAGGCACTCCATCTGTTGCTCTGGTAACACTCCCACCCTTTGCTCCCCTGCCCTCCGCTGGTCCCCTCCCTGTTGCCGTGGTAACCACTTGCCATCAGTCCCTCTTCTCCCAGCCCTGCATCCCCCCTGTGGCCCGCAGTCCCCTCCTGCGTCCCACTCCTCCTTCAGCCGTGAGCTCAGGGTACACACTGGCATCGGCACTATGCCGCTGGAAATTTAAGCAGGGGGACATAGGGAAAGCAGCAGTTCTGTCAGTCAGAAGAGATTGCAGAGGTTCTGTTTGTTTTGTTTGGATGTATTCATGCGGGGATATGCTATAGGGGAAAGTCACATCGTCAATATAACGTTTGTATGCTGTTTTCAGGACCTAGGCTGATCCTTTGACCAGAAGTATATGTCACTGGTAATTAACTCTAGAGCAGTCTTTTTTTTTCTGGTATTTTTAAATTTTATTTAATGACAGAAACAATGATACTGACTCAGTCACATTTCTCTGACTCAATGTCTTTTGGCTCATTCAGTCTGCATTTTTTTCCTTTCTGAATACTGTTCTTAAATTGGGAGAGGTTTTATTATTACTTCTATTTTGTTTTTCTTTCTCCCGATTTCAGTTTAAGCAAGATGAAAAGAAATGTTTTGCTTAGAATCTTGCAGTATTTCTTTCTGAATCCTGCTAAAAGTTCTCCAGCCTAGAACACTTTTCTCTGCAAAGATATTAACCTGGTAAGCTTTCCAGCATAAGTGTTCTGACTTTTCTTAACCACTTTAAACTGTCCCAGATTAGTAAACTTTCTTTCACTAGAAGAATAGGACTAGAAGAATAGACAAGAATTGTCTATTCTACTGCTGAATTGTAGCAGACAACTGTAATTACAGCAAGAAGATATGTGGAAGTCCAAGGGCTAACAATGGTTTCCACTTTTATCCGATATCAATACACATTCACACTTATCTTCTTCACTTGAGCATCTCCAAACTTGTAGCACGAGAGGAAAAACTAAGATCTAATTCAGCAGCAACTTACACCAATACAGGAAGAAAGAGATCTCTTTTCCATGGAAATTTTCTATTTTACTGCTGTTCTCTAAAACATATTTCATAATGCCCAGCTGTGAAGTGTTTCATGTAAAAATTCATAATATGCATTTCAACTGCCTGTGAAAGGGGAAACTTATTATTGTAGTTTTGATACCAAAAACTACTCCATTGTGAACGACATGAAAGAAGTGTACATGCTTTTTTGGTAATGGAACCCGGTGCAAACCCTTACTTTTTCGTTTCCTTGCATAACAGTAAAAATGAAAACAAAAGACTCAAAGTACAAACTGTTGGAAACAGATTTTTCTCATTCTCAAAATGTGGAATGAAAGACATGAGAAAGATGGTTGAAATTGTTCTGGAGGAAATAACTGAGTGGAAAATGAACTGAGGAATGTGAGAATTCTTGAAAGCAGCTATTGAACAACTGAATTTTAAATTATGCATTTTCTAAAAAGTGAACGTCAGTCCTAGTTGATAAATACATACATGTGTCAGCTGCCATTGCAGTGAACAAAGCTTGAGGAACAAGCCAAATCCAGTTTATATTTTTCTCCAAACCCATAAAGACAAACAGAGCTGAGAGCAGAGAAACAGGGCGCAGAAACAACTCATCAGAGCTGGAAACTGCTGCAACTTTGTTCGTTTGAGTTTAGTGACCTTCATAATTAAGTGGCATTACCAGCCTGGGAGGAATAAGTGATCAAATATTAAACCAAAGCATTTTCTCATCTGAACCTTCATTTGAGTTTCTTTTCCTCTTGTTCATATTACAATACATAGATTTAGGAGTGCTCAATAGCAACCATAGGAACTGTTCTACCTGACATTATGTTCTTTGATAATAGGCTGACACTAATTACTCTGCAAGTGAGAAAAAACTTCAAATTCTACAGATTAAAAAAAAAAAAAAATACTTCCAGAGGACATCTTTGGACAGTTGCCACTGGTCAATGCATCTAAAATTGAAGAAAACTGATTGTGATTATGTTTTAAAGAATGGAGACTAAATGTACAACTGATGCTTTTTCCCAAGCATGACAATCTATATCTAGATGAGGGTCAGCAAAGGGAGGTAGACATTCCTCGAAGCATTTACGTACCCAGATCGTATGAACCACAAGTTCAGGAGAACAACTCAGCAAAGCTCTGACAAAAAATGCTGAGGTGCTTCAGAAATCTTAAATGCCTAAAGATGTGTTGTGGAGCAAACTCAGCAGATTTTGCTGCTGGATGGCAGCACATTGCACACTTTCTGTTGAAGACATATCACTGTGTCACCAGAAAGATTAGTTTCACAGATCCAGAAGATCAAGAAAAAAATATTCTTTTGACTGCAATATACTGCTTCTTGCGAAGTTAGCCAAACAGTGGAAGAAGAGCAAGAGTTTGTGCATCTCACAGTAGACAGTTACTAGATGAAAAAGAAAAATAGCATGCTAAAGCTTTGTCCTTCTATCTTAGTTCTCCAATCCTGTCTAAGCCAAGCTCTGACTTCCATTTTCCCAGAGGTATTTAGGGCTATCCAAAATCAGTGCTCCAAAGCACGTCCTTTTCCATCAAATGTACTTTTTGTTAATTTAGGTACCCCAGCACCCAGAATTGTGCCCATTATAAATACTGAAATGGGAATAAATCTCAGAATTTTCCTGGTGTTTGTGCGTCAGTCAAGTGTATGAATTATGTATCCAGAGAGGTGTGATTCATGCCCAAGCCTGGGGTGAATGCCACAGCTCTTTAGACCTCTCATTTCAATTTGACAGGAATTGCAGTAGATCAGGAAATGTAGCAGGAAAAGGGCATGTTTGCACCACACCTTGAAAATTTCCATGATATTTTAGCAGTCAATTGTTTATCATAACAAAAACTGAAAAAAAAAGCCATTCAAGCCCATTGGATAACTATATTTGATACTGTTCAATTGTATTTTAATAGAGGAAACGGAAGATTTTAGAAGTAAAAGCGGAAAACTGATGTGTCATTAAAATGTATTTGTGTGGATGAGAATTCTGAAGTAGAGAAAAGATAATGTAATCAAATGGCAAAGGCCTAAACTGATCCAGAAGAGCAGCAAGCAAACAGAAGTCAATGATCGAAGTGTAACACCTGCTGCCACAGACAACATCTATCTAAGAAGTATATTAATAACCTGAAGCATCATCTCCATTCCTATCAGATACCCAAGTATTTAATCTATTAATCACAACTCCTCTCAGAAATATTTTCATATATGCACCCAACTGGCACGTACTCCACACATTGTGGTATAAATAAGGTTTATAATGAACATTAGGAACTTCATGGACAACTCAGCACAAGGCTGGTCCAAATTATACACCCATAAGGTTAATGCTAAAAGCCTCACACCTGAGTTCAACAAGGTTCTCTTTAGATAAATTTATTAGAAAATGCAGTTCTATTATGTGACTGAGAGTTTCTATATCAAAATCATTTCAGTATGTTGTAGGTGAAGTTTTTAATGTCAACAGACATTATGGTATCTGACTTGTCTCCTTATAGAAATCTATTTTCAGTACATATACCAAAAGCAATATCAATGTCAAATAAATGACTCAGACCAACTTCATAACTATTGTTTTCATTCCAGTTAAAAAAGCAAATCCATTTCTGAGTATGAAGTTATGATGGCAAGATCATCTTATTTAACATTACAAAAAAACCCCAAAAAACCAACGTTTTGCAAAGTCCTGAAAGAAATTCTTGGATCAAGAACACAAAAGTTGTAAGAAAGGCAGCTTTGCCTTAGAAACCATCTCTTTATCTGTGCTGAAAATTTGCCCAAACTGTGACCAAAAGGAAATGATCAAACAACAAACACATATTGCAGTCTGTATATCGTTGGTAAGGAATTTCTAGATTTTCTGCAGCTAAATTTCTCAAAGAATCTGTCAAAATAGACAATAGAAGATTTTCTCTGCTGACAGTAAACAGGACTTTCTTTGTAATAATTTCTCTGTAGTGCTGAGGCCTTAACTACAGAGCAAAAAGGAAATATCCTGTCTCTTCCTACTTCCACATTCTTTTATTTCCATGTACAGTGGGAGGAGGACAGTTCTTTCAGATTACATCTTATCAGAACCCAGCAAATCTTCATTGCAACATTCCCAAGCAGGTGAATATGAAAATGAGAAAAAGAACTTGACTGGAAATTTCTATTAACTTTTGAATTACACAATTTCACTGAGATTGTTGTATCACAACAGGAATGTCAGAGGATGTGCAGTGGAATATGGCATGATGAAATCACTGTGACTATGCATGCAAGCATTCCAAAACACACGTATACTGCTGTGTTGTTGAAGGTAAAGACTGACTTTCATAGCAAGAAATCAATAAATCTGATAAATGAAACTGAGCAAAATATTGACCAATGAGTTCATGGTTTTGACAAATGCTAGGAAAAGAAGAACAAAGGTAGGACATGAAGAAGTGTCTGAGAAAAATTGTAGCAGATTTGGATTTAGACAGACAAGAATTTCTCTCAGAAACTGTACAAGTACAAGCAAATTCTCAAAGTGGTGCTATTCTTTTTCTTGCTTTTGCAGTTTTTAATTCTACCTGGTTTCAAACATTGTGCAGATCACCATAACCTAAACAGGAGTGAGTAAAACCGCAAAATTTATCTCAAGACTGCAGTCCAGGCTTGTCTCTCCTGGAGAAATCTCTCCTAGAGATCTTCCTTTTCATTTTATCAGTTGAAGATAAAACAGTTAGTATGACATTTTACACTATCACATTATCTGAATTCAGGTATTTGATGGTGGCACCTCTAGGCTAGAATCAAGCTCTGGCTAAAGCAAAAGCTAAAGTGTTGTTTCAGAGCTCTGTCTGTGAAGAACATGTGCACACCTTCAAACCCCATTGAAATTTGCAGAAGTGCAGTGCCCTCAAATGCCTCCAAAGTTTGCGAGCACTCAGACCTTGAATTGGTAATGAAATGATTCAGATTGACAGGACAAGACGAAGACGATGGCAGAAGAGCAGGACCCACCAGTGCCGAGGGAGCTGCCAGGTGTGGTTGCAGAGCCCCTCTGGGTAATCCTTGGTCAATCAGGGTGACTGGGAGAAATGTCCAAAAACTGGAGGAAAGCAAATGTCATTCCTACCATGAAGATGAGTGAGAAGAAGGAAGAAGGGGGCTACAGGCTGATTAGCCTCACCTCTGTCCTTGGAAAGGTGATGTAGCAGCTAGACCTGGAAACTACTTCCAGGCATAGGAATGACAGGAAAATCATGAAATAGAAGGAGGAAGTAATCCTTGACCAACTTGATAAGCTCTCATGATGCCATGACTGGCCTGGTAGATGAGGGGAGAGCATCGTCTGCCTGGACCTCAGCAAGGCCTTTGACACTGTCTCCCAGAAGATCCTCACTGTAGAGCTGTTGATGGTTGGGCTGGATGAGCAGGTGGGATGAAAACTGGCTGAACTGTTGGGCTCACAGGATGGTAGGGATCAGTGGCAAGAAGTTACCTTTTAATAAGAACCAAGAATTTACAATAATGTATCAATGTCTTCTTTTGCCTTTGTATCCTGCCTTTCCTGTCATTTCATGATTATCAGGTAAGATTTGTGGGTTTATGAATTTGCAGCAACAGTGTAGCTTCCACTACAGTGCCACTGTTTCATTTCTTATTGTCTTAGATCCCTACGGGTTAAAGAACATATCAGGTGTTGTATTTCTCTTTGTCTGTGGAAAGCGAAGGAAGGATTGCATTTCATCTGATCAAACAGTGACCACATCCTGAAAAACACTACCAGTGTGTCATGCTAATTGTTCCCGTTCCTCTTAAACGTTACCACGGAAAGAAATTTTGTCCACCTCAAAATATTTAAATTAATGAAGGTCAGATATAAATATAATAAGTAATATATATTAGAAACATCTTTTGTTTTTCAGTATGGCTTTGCAAAAAAACCCCAAAAACTGTAAAAAACAACCGAAAAAAAACATCTCAGGTGTATCATCCTGCATATGTTCAGTGCAATCCTTTGCTTTGGGACAGACAGGTGATACAAGCATATAAACTTAATGAAATGTTTCACATGTCAGAGTACGATATTCTTCCCTCTATCTCTTGCAAAAAAGGATTTAAAATGTCAGTTCTAGTAAGATGCCATCTTGGTATGAAATAAGAGAGACAGCCTAAGTGTTTTGGTTTTCTACATGTACCATATGTATTTTTGATGTAACGAGTACAATAATTTCAAAGAATTATGTAATGATTTCTGACATTAAGATCTTCATATCATTCAGTACATCTAGAAAAAATAAATCACTATGATAGGTATTAAAAACCTATTTAAAGTACAAAATACATATCTCAGAATCAAACATTATTTTTTTTCTCCTTGTGAAACATCTCCCACATTCTTTAGGCAGTGCCTACATCTGCATTTGCAAAAGCAGTGTTACCTCTGAAATAGTTAATATTTGATACATTTTCCTGATGTTCCTTGTTAGGTTTACTCCAAGAATTCACTTCGGTGCCACAAATTAGAACTGTTCTGTTGCAGAAGTGCCAGCTGGGACAAGAATTTTGTTATCAGACTGATAATTCAATCATGCAAAAAGGTCTGCTTATCCTGTAAAAGGCAGTCTCCAGAAGGCCTTTCCAAATAATCAGTTATGGGACCTCTGCATTTCAAAAGGAGAGCAGAGATTTTTAAATGGACCTCTCTAGAAAGATTTGGGAAAACATTATAACTCCCCTCCAACC
Source organism: Oreocharis arfaki (assembly GCA_013398015.1). NCBI lineage: Eukaryota > Metazoa > Chordata > Aves > Passeriformes > Paramythiidae > Oreocharis > Oreocharis arfaki. Next base: position 115,633 of record VZRR01005980.1, read on the forward strand.
ATATTTTGCACAATGGATGTGAGTTACTCAGTGGAAATTACTTCTCCTGTTTTGATTAGGAACTTTGAAATACTGCCCTGCACATGATTACTTTTTCAACAGCACTGCTATACTTGTGAAGTCTGCGGCTCAAGAGCATCTCACTGCCGAGTGCCTGAGCATCTGTTGCCAACTGTGCATGGCAGATGAAAGTTGAGAACAGAGATAATTACAAGATGACAGCATTATATCATTCCTTTTTTTTTTTTGCATAAAAGATGAACAAAACTACCACCCAGAAACACTACTGTAAAATAGTTTTGTGACCAAACCCCTGATATCAGACCTTTTTTTCACATAAAATAATATCTTTGCTTATAGCATCACAAGCTCTTCTTATGTGTTCAAGAACAAAGGTCTCCTTGTTCTTGTTTCCCCCATTGAACTAGGAAGACATAGATTCAACTTGTTCAAATATGACACAGATTAATAGTATCAGAGCAGCATCAGTTAAAATGTATTCCATCTATCCACTTACACCCTTAGGTTGCCATCAGTTTATACAAATTCATCTTTTCTTCAAAATTCTACCAGAAGACTATTTTTCAGTTAAAAAACCTAGAAAATAAAAAATCCCCACCCCAACACCGAAAAAAATCCTCCAGATTCTACTTAGCAAGGAAGCACTGCTTGAGTAAAAACTCTTAATCCACATCTCCTGCTCAGAATGTTCAAATTCTCACAGAATATTTGTATTTAGTTCTATCCATGAAGATGGACAAATTTTGCTGATATGGTAGGAAGAGAAAAATTACTGAAACTACTCATACCATAGAGCTAATTGATATTTTGTTTTGGCTGGAAATAGCATGAAAGTTGCAGGAAGAGATGTTGAACCACATACTATGACACTGAAACTATAATAGCGCTATGATTACTGCAGTTGCAATTTGAATGCTGCCATTTCATTCCACAAATGCTTAACCAAGTCCCTGTTTATATTCTCTTAATGTGTTTCTAAAATAAGACACTGCTGTTTGATGCAAGCATCATTTTCCCCACAAACTTCCTGGAAAATGTTTAATTGCAAATCTGTGATCAGTATTTCCAGGCTTTGCTGCCTGTGTGTGGATCCTGTAGCAACAGTTCAACACCAAGTAGGAGTGTTTCTTTTCAGAGTTTTGAGGCACCAATACACCCCATGAAAAGCAATTGCTGATAACTGACAGAAGACTTGCACATACTTTTGAAGACTAGAATATGCATCTGGCTGCTTAAATACGATGTCATTTGCCAAAATTTGGGCACCTAACTGTATATCTTTTGGTTTATTTAACACTGAAATAACAAACAGAATAATTTAACTTTCTCTATGAAGCAGGTACTTTGTGGTGTTTCTTTGGAGTCTTTACTCCATTTGGAACACAGACATGAAGAGAAGTCTAGAAGATATCCAGAAATTTTACTATTTGGTTTATAGTTCTCAGTTGGACTAACAAATAATACAGAGCTCTATGCATTTTAAAGGTGGCAAGTGTATTATGTGAAATGAGCAAGATAATAAAACACTGAACATTGCTAGGGAGACCCCCACCAAAGAAAATAACAGCAAATCATAAACCAGCAGCTCCTCTGCTCACCGAGGAATAGCAGCACTGTGGGAAAAGTGGGGGAATCAACTATGACATAATCACTATGACAGCCCCGAGGCCTGATTGAGTCCTGCTATGAGGGGTAAAAATCCGTGACTCTCACTCATGACTGGGAACAGCTGAGTTAACAGTAGGAGCATTTCCTGCAGGAGAAAGCCCATGCAAGCTCCCTTGGCTACAGTACAACAGCAGGGGGGAAAGTGCTTGAAGAAGATTGTACTTGTGGTACAGGAACTGTCAGTTACAGAGGAACAGAATGGTCCTCATGGAAAATCTGTGACTGCAAACCTGCAAACCACAATATCCTGCTGCAAGTCCTTCTAAACAAAATATATCAGCCTGTGAGGTCAGTTGTACATTAATGTATAATCCTACAATTTTCCAGTCACACAGTGGTTGCCAAAGAAGAAACATCATCCATTAAATATTTCACTGCACTGTAATACCAAGTTTTCACTGTACTTGATGAAGCTGCAGCAACAGGCAGCAATACAGGTCTGTGTTACTCAGGCTTTGTGCCACACTTTGAACACTGACATCTCCTCAGAGCAGTATCCTGTTCCCTCTAAAATTCCTTTGCTATGTTTCCTTCTCATTTTTGATATCTGATAAGCTTAAGGATTTATCTGATTCTGCATTATGATAGAAAGAGTGTATTTTTAAGTGCAAGCCATCACTTCATGGAGCTTGTTATCAGAACAGGACTCATCTCAATGGGACATTTTCATTGAGACTTACATCTTGGAACTGTTTATCTCTGTGAAGGAAGCACATTGAATTAGGAAATTAGATCAGGAGTAGCTTTAGTGCTGTAATTCAGAACTATATTTCACATGTGTATGTCAATGCCTCTGCTGTCAAATATCATTGTACAGATAGCCAGACTTGGCCAAAAAATATATTGCAAAAATTATATGTATTAATTTCAAAGCTCTAAGGAATTAAATACTGTATTCGTCATGAACCAGTAAGAAAAAAAATCAAAATAGCAAAATTGTTCACAAAGCAAAGTATTCCAAAATACTTTTTCAACTTTCAAGAAATAGTTTTTCCATAAAAATATTATTTTGATACATTAAAAAACTGTCATGTACATTGAAAACCTTGGTGATATTTTGCCTAAACTCTTTTTCAAAAAAAAAGTTATATTCCATCATAAGGCCTTGATTTATTTGAATCAGCATTTTCCAGTAGAACATTTCTATTAGAAAATTGTAGACCTGGACTTAGGCAGGAACTTATCAGCATATTATTATTAACTTAATTGTTTGTTAAATGAAAACTTGCAAGTTCACTTGCAGTAAAAGAAGGAACGAGGTGAGATTGACACTTTCCATATGACAGAAATATCACCCATTTATCCATCCAGCCTACTGCAATCACCCTGTCAAACTGCACAAAGGTTGTACAGGAGACACCAGCGCTTTACAGCAGACAACACCTCCCTGCTATCCAGCCACAGCCTAGCAGAGGAACAAATAGTTCAAAAGCTTCGTATGTTAGTGCTAAATAACCAGGTTTGTACTTCTACAGCAAAATGTGAAGCTTTATGTTTTGCAAACTGGTCCACACTGAGGAAATTGTTTTCCTTCATTCTAACCACTCTAAGAGCAGAGGGGCATTTTGAGGCACTAAATTAACCAGCTTCTAACCTTCTAACTTCTTCTGCACTAGACTGTACCCTGCATCTGAATACTGTTATAGTGCTATGTGCTGTGTTTTCATCTCCTCCTGAAAAAAATTGTTTAATTTACTGGTTTACACTGGTTTTTTAGGCTATAAAAGCATCATGCTACAGAATGTAAGCATTAGCGACCAACTTGTAATGAGCAGCTATTTAATGTTTCTGCTAGATTAGACGATATTTTAAGCAACTAAACTACTGAAAAGAGCTGGGCATGGTTCCCTTTAGTCATCCTCTCTCATCTTATCTCCTCAGATCGTATGGTCCTTATGCTAGGTCAGAGACTTTTTTAACTGCAGAGCACGCTAAAACAGCTTTTTAGCAAGGCAGAACACTATTTTCTGCTATAGTGGCAATTAAATAAAGGGGATCCAGTCAACTCGTGTTGCTTAAGAAAGAGGCAGTTGCTGCTTCTGCAAGGTAACGTGCCTGCAAAAAAGGAGGAATGTAGATCTCATTCACTCTAGGCCACCACACATTTCCTGTCTCAGACATGATGCAGGGATTATGCTCGGTCAGAACAGCGCAGATAAGGGGAAAGCTCAGCAGCAGTGCCAGATCCAGCCCAGCTGGCTGAAGTGAATGCCTCTGTAACTTCCTTGCTTAACCTTCTTCAAAGAAGGTGCTCCAAGGACAGTTCAGGGATGTCTGTACTCACATCTTCTCAAGATAGCATGAATCTCTTTGTATCTGTACATATGCACTGCTCTTTCTCCTTCATTAGAGTAGCACACACTGTTTATTCACTCTATGGTGCCTCTCACAGTGAGCATCTGGAGTTCAAAGACAAATTGACAGTAAGCTCACTTTATATGTCTATCTAATTTTAACCATCATTTTCTTATAGTGGTTTCTGCAAGGTACTCAGTTATTAAAAATTCAAATGAAGTCATATCATTGGTGCTTTAAAGAATATAATGGAGACATATAAGTTACACAAAGCAGTAATATACGCATACATTTATTGCCTATAACCAGAAAAGCCATCAAGACTGAAAAAACTAACTATATTTAAAAATAATAAAAGCTACACTTTTGCCTATACTCTCTGAACAAACTTGAATGGGTTATGGCTTATGACCAATTTAGAATAATTTACCGTTCAGATAGTCTGCACTGGAACAATAAAAATCCCATTTGTTTAGATTTATTTTAACAGCAAGATAATCATAGACTAATCATATATGCATCTTTTTCCCTACTGCATAATATATGTTTTCATTTAGGCAAAATTATAAGAATTTTAAATTCACTAGCCATAGTAGAATAGAAAGGTAAAACAAATTATTTTAATGAATAAAAAACCCTTTGGGCCATTGATAATTCAGAACTCTAACAGAGAAAAGAGAATAACATTATAACGTGGATTACAATATTCAAGCAGGAAAACAGTCTGGTTTATTTTTATCTTACTGAATAATCTCTTATCTGAAGATATGCCAATACAGTACCAAGCACCAGTGCAGACTTTAAAGTACAACACTTGTAAAAAGCATAAGTGAGTTGACAAAGCTCAATAGAAACTACCTGAGTAGACCACCTGAAATGGTGCTGTCTGTCTTCAGAGTGAACATTACTTTGTAAATTAATAAGTATTTATCCAATACTTAGGTTTGAATACCAGTGGTTACACATCATGCTGAGTTGTAGGATCAAGAGGATTGATTTTATGTGTGTTTTCTTCAATATCAGGATTTCTTAGGTTGCTTTCCATACATCAAAGTGGCTCCCTCAGCAAATGCCATGAGTCAAGTGACAATGTCGTAAATGCAGTCCATGTAAACAGCACCAGGCTGGCACTGACTGACAGCAGGAAGAGCAGGCAACCCTGGGGACTGGCACTTGGCAAAACGCAGGGAAGCCTCGTTCTGCAGGAAAGCCTCATGCAGCAGCTTCAGTGGAAGTAAAACAACACTTTCAAAACAGCACAAACAAGGCATTTATCAGAGTGATCGATTTTTTTAAAAAGCTTTCGACAGGAATTATATTCCTCAATTCCTGCAAGACCATCTGCAGCACTGTCAGAGAGGAGGGAGGAAAAGCTTTAGTAAGGCCCAGGCACAGCTGCCAGTAGCTGCTCCTTGAGAGGGCCCATGGCCTCCAGGAGCATCTCTGAACATGGAGCAGAGGGGCACAGGGAGGAAGCATCACTCCTGGCTCCTCAGCAGGGCTGCACGAGCACTTGCAGGCTCCAGCCAGAGAGGACAACCTGGGTGACAGCCCTGTCAGGAATGGTTGCACCTTAAACATCTCTTTGCCCTGAGCAGCTGGTGGCATGTCAGAAATTTTGAGCAGAGGGCGTATTTTACCTTAGATGCTTTCACAACTCAAACATTTCTCTCTGATTTTCCAGGAACACAACAACGTGATGATCATTTCTCTCCCTCATCTCTCATGGGTGAGCTGTATTAGTCATAATTATTTCTTTATTTGCATGTTTGCAAAACAAGTGATGGAAACTGTGAAGAGTAATGAATCCTGATGTGCAAGAGGACATTAAAATAGCTACACATAATAGACACACATAAAATGCAATGTATCACTCCCTTTAATTAAACTCATGCAAAAGTAGCAGTCTTTTTTCTAACAATTTCTTGCAGCTCTGAGTGCAGAATCAGTTGAGTAGCTAAATAAGCACACCATTGAATGGCTGCATCATGACAGACAGCTTCACCTGTAAGTGCAATCCTGGGAAGATGCTGATCTGTTTTTTAGTGCTACTATTCGTCAGTAACTGAAGGATAACCAGCTGTGACTGGCTGAGGAACCTGCTTGCATGAATTTAGGAATTCTGTTAATTATGTAAAATTACTCAATATTTAATGCCTCAGTGTGTAATGAATCAGCCATGAACTACCTAAGTCCTTTGTAATTTACTGCCCCCTCTGTCTGAAAGATGAGTCCATAGATAATGAAAGACAGAAGTTAACTGAAATATTCAGGGTTTGGATGAACTCTGCAGTCAGACGAAAGAAAAACAGCACTTTAGTCCTTACCTGGACCTAGGAGTGGTAGATGTTCGAAAAATTCCTAAAGATGAAAGCAGAGTATGCAGAGCAGGGGCTGACAGAAACAAAAGGAATTTCAGGGCAAGAGAGAAGGAAAAGGGACATGCTTTCACTGGTGGTTTGGCTGTGGGAGCAGCTGAAGAAAGAGAAAATGACTGCAGAGAGGCAGAAGACAGGGGTGGTGACCAGCAGGAGATGCCATTTGAAGAAAAGGGTGAGGGTAGAAGAGGACAGAGGGCTGTGGGCTTGTATCTAGCTGTGAAAGCGGGTTTGTGGGCTCAGAAGGAAGCTGTGCCACAACCTGTCCACCCCAGAGCCATGTCCAGCTCACAAGTGTCTGAGCTGAGAAGAGCTGCCATAGCCCACAAGGAAAAAAACAGACACATCAGTTGCACCTAGACCAAGGAAAATTAAGGAATGGGCAGATGCAGCACCTGTGGGCTCAAACACAAAAGCACAGTAGACACCATGGACCTCAGATGGGATATGAGGCTGGGGAGGATGGCATTTGCCATCTCTCACCTCATCAGTAGGAGCAAACAAGAGTTCAGTTACTAAATTCGAAGAATTTAATATTCCATGCAATTTAAATTCCTGTTCTTCAGATCGTTAACTGTTTTCTAGAGGACAGAAAACTCTGATTAAGCTCCATTTCTATGCTGTATTATCAAGCTATTTTTGAATGCATAAAGATGATTTTGAGGATACTGTCACTATAGAAACTAGTGCTAAAGGAAGTTGTCCTCTGTTTTCCCACTAGGGAAAGCAAAGAAAATGCACTTTAATAGCTGGTAGAAATGGATGCAGTTACATTTAAATATTTTCCTCCTGCTCCTCTTTAACTGCTTTTTTATTTGACAATACTACCTTCAAAAAAAGCTCCATTACCTTTATTTCTGTCTGGGGTTTCCCCTTTTACCCCTGCAGGTTGTTGTGCTGGTATACTTGTGTGTGACTGTGCTTGTATGTGTCCCAAGTAACAGACACCACGAACAAAAACCAACACAAAATCCTTTTAGATTGAAGCTGATGTTTTCTAAACATGTTGTTAAATAACACGCAGTTTTGGACACGGGAATTCCCAAGATGATCTTCCTTCCACAAAGCTCGAGTTTGTCCTCATGCATAATATACAAATGCAGTCAAGATGAGTAATAGCTTCGGAGAAGAATAAAACTGAGGAAATCACATCTTAAAATATGATATTACTATGCATAGAATAGTAAAACCTAGATGCTCCAAGCCACTTGACCCCCACCATTTTGTGACCCAATTGTGCTAGAATCTGTATGTATACATTGAAAATATATTTCTGGCTTTTAAAACAATTTTGTTTCAGTATACAAAGACTTTGGAACAATCCCACAGTTTGGGTATTCCATACTACCTATAAAGTGAGCACAGACACCACTGCTCCTTGCAGGAAAGCTTGTCTGTTTTGTGGAGAAGGCGTTTTGAATCACTTACACACCGATCTGAGCACCTTGTTGGCCGCTCCTGATGCTGCTGCTCTCTCAGATGTGACACAGTGAATGGTCAGGAGGAAGGTGTGAGAGCAGGCAGGGGTGCGAGGAGAATCTGTGCTACAGCTCTGGTGTGCCACCTGGCTGGCCAGCCCCCGGGAAGGCTGACTGTCAAAGGCAACACACCACCACTTCTTCAACTGCCTCCAAGCTCTGCCTGCTCGAGCAAGTGCCATTGACTCGCTCTGCAGCAAAGCCCAGCAGACTGAAACCCGCAGGTGCTCTGCACCGAGCACCCAAGAGCCACAGACTGCACAATCCCAGCCCTGCTGGGGGAGTCAAAGTTCCAACCTAGGCATTAGCTTTGGCACGGGAACAACCGGGGGGCAAATCCCCGCATCAAACACACCCTGAATGTAGCTGCTGTTCCATGCACAGACCCCCTCCCAGCCCCCTGCATAACAGAGCACACAGATCCCATGTGGATATGTAGGCAGCTCTGAGCTGCAAGGATTTTATGCCAAAAGCATTTGTCAAGGAGACACTCACTGAAAAGGCGTATTTACCTTCTTTGGGAGCGTCTGTGAATGAATGAAGACTGATTGGAAGTGGACAGAATTTCGATAACTCAGACTTCCAAAGACCAGCCTCCCCATTTTTTATACCAACAGTTTGTCTTTTCAGACCAAGAAGTTCAACAAATGTAGAGCCACTCTAGCACTAAACAAACATCAAAAAATGTCTAAGGCAATAAGAAGGAGATGATGAACAGCAGGGAATGTTCTTGCCTCCTTCCAACAGACAGTCCTGGGTAATATTATCAAGAGAGTTCAGAGCTGATCTGTTTAATGTCACAGGCTGATATACTCGGCTTGACTTTGGTTTCCATAATGCTTAGGTCAATAAAAGTCCCTCAATCTTCTTTAAGTATTCTTGAGAGAATCTACACCACTTACAACTTAATTATGCTTTTTGCTTTTTTTTAATTTTACAGGTTTCCTTTCCTTTATATAGAATTCTCGTGTCATAGAGGACCAATACTACACAAGGAAATAGTGCAGACCACTTGCTGCCAAAGTTGCTGCTTCCATGTACATTTGCACTGAGTGAAAAAGTCAGAGTTGACTTGACCTGGAGAAAAGAAGAGATTAGGTTGTGAAATCATGCAGTATTATTTTATATAATAGAGAAAACTGCACTTCACTGGTTGATATATAAAAGATCGACACAAGCAGCTGCAGTGCTTTATGGTAGACCTGAATCTATCCATATAAGAAATTAAATGGCCTACTGAAATTCAACAGAAATCTGTTCTTTATTCACTGTCAATATTGTGTCAATAACACATGCAGAATTAAAAAGATGCTATCCTGAGAACTACAGAGCCTTCTTAGCTCCAGGAGAAAATTAGTGATAAAACACACCAATTTGGTGCTAATGGATTTTTTGAAAATATATTTTGGAATATTTTTTAAAATAGTGTTTGAACCTGAAAGTAGCAATGCTTCACTAAAGAATTTGCTAAAGAAAATTTCATCTACAATTTCATAGGCAGTGCTCCAAGCTCCCTCTATGACCTTCTACTGCTCCTACTGAAGCTAAATAAATAACTTGGTATACAATTTACAAAAGTGGGAAAAAAAAAAAAGTTAGGCTAAGTTAGTAAAAGTATGCATAATTATTTCCAGTGGTATAGATAATTTTAGAAGGCACAAGACATCAAGATACTAGCTGTGCAGTCTGTACAGCTGGCCAGAGTTGAAGGATTTATTGCTGTGACTCCAGAATAAAATATTTTTTGATTATAAGATGCTGAGTATGGCGTCTTTTACCACTCATACACAACACTAGACTACTAAAAGCTAAATGTGCATGTCATGAATGAAGAATTTTATGCTGTAAAATGATAACAAACATTCATAAATTAATGGGAACTGGACTCCTGTAGTTAATGGGCTACAACCTGGGATTTCCTACTTGTGTGCAGCACAGTTCTTACAGATCATTTGTTCTTGCACAAATGAATATGTTAACAAATGAATATGTTACCTAAACCATTGACATTTTACCATGATTAGCACTTGTACCAAACAAAAAAATCCCGACTAGCATAATACTAATGCTGCACTTTCAAACAAAGGCTAAGGAAATCTGCAGGAAAACCATGTTTGTTCCTAAGCAGTGCTATTTTCAATTACCTGTTTCTGCAAGCTGACATTTTCTCTCTGAAATTTGTTTTAATAGAGCCCAAAGTAGCAATTTAAAACTGTAATGCACAAATCTAAATAGAGCTGAAAATACCCCTAGGCGTTCACTGAGGAGGAGGCTTTTCAAAATCAAATGATAAGCCTTTGGCAATCAGGACATCAACAGGTTGAATTCAATGGAAGAGGACAGTAGTAAATGATGGTCAAAGGATGGCATAGCTCCCTCCAGCTGAAACTGCGTTTGACCAGGGGCTGACAGCATGAGGTGGAAATACACTTCCATCATAATCAGGGATCATAACAGGCAATCACATCAAGCCAGGGTGCATCACTTAGAAAATACAATTACTGGAATACCTGGAAGTGAAAGCGGTGTGATGTTCAGCAAAAGACAGAACAGAGAAAACAAACATACTGGGTTCAAAGCGAAAAAAGTAGTGCTGTTTTGTTGAACAACAGGAATCTAATGCTGATCTTTTTATGGTCAGAAACTCAAAACATATACTGTCTCTCTGATTTTGCCTTACAAAATGTATCAAGAATCTGCACTTGTGAAAGACCTCAGCATCAAAAGAATGGGAAATGATGAATCACTTAACTGTACCCAATCTTCTGTTAAAATATACTCAGCATCAAGAGAAAAAAAATATAAGGAAGATTTCCATATTATTAAAATTCCAACCTTTCCAAGTTTGAGTATTTTTAGAAATATGCTGAAATTGAAACTTACTGTTCAAGAGAAAAATATTTACTTTTAACCTCTTCTTTCAAATATGGATTTATATTTCCAATTTTTTACTCTTTAACACAGTCTACACATTCAGAAGCTTCCGTTTGTTTCAGGATTTGTGTTTATTTTCTTCCTTTCTCACTCACAGAATCATAGAATATGCTGAGTTGGAAGGGACCCATCAGGATCACTGAGTCCACTGCCTGACCCCACCCAGGACACCCCAAGAGTCACACTATGTGCCTGGGAGTGTTGTCCAAAAAACCTCTTGAACTCTGTCAGGCTTGGTGCTGTGACCACTTCCCTGGAGAGCCTGTTCTAGTGCCCTGCCACACTATGGATGAAGAACTTTTTCCTAATATCCAACCTAAACCTCCCCTGACACAGCTTCAGGCCATTCCCTCAGGTCCTGTCACCAGTCACCACAGAGAAGAGATCAGTGCCTGCTCCAGCACTTCCCCTCATGAGGAAATTGTCGATTGCAATGAGGTCTCCCTCCAAGTCATTGGGATTACCCAACACACATAAAAAATGAGGAATGCTTCTTTTTGTCCAGAGGCATCTGAAAAGGAAACAGTCTCACAGAAAGCCAGCAGAAATATTTTCATCTCTATTTTTATTGATGGAAAGATTTTCTTTAGGCAAAGGGAATTGTTTTAATGTCTTCAACGATTGGCAGGGTCTAGAGAAAATGGAGCCAGATCCTTCTTGGGCGATTCCAATGGGAGGACAAGAAGAATGACGTACAAGTTACAGCAAGGAAGTTTCTGGTTAGAACTTGGTAAAAACATGACTGTCAAGGACTGGAAAAGCCCCAAAAGAGAAGTTACTGGAGATGTTAAAAATTGTATAATGTTTCTGTTTGAACAACCTGATGCAAGGTATTCTCGCTTTTAATGGTGGGTTGAACGTGATGACCTCCAGAGGCCCTTTCCAGTCCATATGATAATTCTACAGTATGAGCTTATCAGATACAAGCTAGACAGAACTATAATTGGTGCTGGCTTCAGAAGGAAGAAATTTGTTTTTCTTCTGTTAAAGAAATGTGTTTTCTTCAAAGGAAACAGCAGCAACATTTCTACATAGCTCACAACTTGTTTTTTAGTTTCCTTTGATATCAAATCCTGAATAAATTTACCATTTGCGACTACAACAAAAACATGCAACTCCATGAAATACTGTTCCTTCAAAATTAATTTAATTAGTTCTGCTGTTTTAATTGTTATTCCTTTAAAAAAACCTTAATTTTATTTATAAGCTACATTTTTTTAAAAGTAGCCAGTGAATTTCAAAGGAGCCAGAAACACACAACCATGTTGTGGTTTTCATGAGAGATACTAGAAGATTTTTCAAAAAAGAAGAAGATTAGCTCCATTTATAATGTTTCTCTTTATAATGTTTCTGCTTTGAATTCAGAGGTCTTTTTTTCAGTGAAGCAGACTATGAAACAACATTATTATCCTGCCTCCTACAGTGCAGTATTCCTTGCCTGTGCTATTAAATGTGTTATTTGGAGTTCTAGTTGTAGAAACATCTACTTGGATAATGAATGATTTGTATAAATTAACTATATCTTGTTAGGATCACTACAAGTCATAAAATTCAAGCACCCAATATAAGATTTGACTGGACTTCTTCAGGTCCTAGATAAGCATTTTCTCCAACCATACCTGAATCTTCAGGATAATGTAATGTGAATGTGTCCCCGTGATTTTGGGATTCAGATCACCAGGTCTGAATAGAAGTGATGTATCCAGAATCCTCCAATTAATGAGACAGTACTGTCAATTGCAAGGCTGACTATACCTTCTGATTCTGGGAAAACTGGGGGCCAGTGGCTAAAAGGTCTGAAAGGTGGACATTCTCAGTGGAGGAAAGATTCTGAAGTAGGGGGGTCCTGGAGATCAGGGAGGTGCATGGAACAAATGGCAGAGATCTCCAGGGACCTGGTCACCAGCAGCTGAGACAGGACACAAACAGCTGGGCAGCTGCACAGCAGGAACTGACACAACTTTCTGTCCCACCTTCCCAGAGCAGCAGCCACCTCTCTGCTAGGAAAGGAAGCTGAGACTTGTGGAATGCAGCACTGAGGGGAGTGCAAGAGATTGCATGAGATAAACAAATATAATATTGCTGTTTTTTAAATAATTCCCAGTATCCAGATCCTCTCTGGGATGTTTTGCACTCTGCCTCACCCATGGCAGAGACCAAAAATAATAATGGATATAGGCAGCCAGCAAGATGGAAGGTCTCTATCTTGTCCTCAGTCACCTTGTTCATCACTTCATGATACCCTTCAAGCTGTCAAGTCCATGAAGCCATGCAGCAAGACACAATACTCTGTAGTGCACATGACAGTGCAGATCACATAGCATCCAGTGTAATGTCCAAGGCAATTGCCCACTTTCTGCAGCTGACCTGCACTCAACAATGAGGATGTTCCCATTATGCAAGTAGAAATTACAGCCGCAGGTAACCGGCTGAACCACTTTTCTGAGATAAGTCACCGGCATCAATTTTAGCAAGCAGTTTTCTCAAAAAAGGAGAGCAATTTTTCAGCTGTGGCACTGCTTTAAGACATGCAGAAAAAACAGCAACATTCAGCAAGAGTCAATTGGAAAAAATAAAGAAGATAAATTAAATAAAAACTGCAAGAGGCAATACATTCGGAAGAATGAATAATGGAAGATGGCATGTGGGAAGTCCATCCTTCCATTTCCTAAAAACAGGTTAGTCCAACTGTTATCTTTTCTGTCGGCCCCCCTGAAAAGGGCAGACAGAACTGAAAAAGATTTAGAAGCAATTGAACATGGTCTCTGCACCAGAGCTTCAGGATTTTTTCACGTACCAAGACCAAATAATTTTAAGGTACAGTACAGAGAGAACAGATTTTATAGACAAACACCATCACCTATATACTAATTACTGTTACTCAGACTCAGAAGTCAAGGTCCTCTTTTCCTTCATTTTCCCTCATTTGTGACAGAGTTTAACTGGCACATAAATTAATCTAATGGAAGACAAGCTGAATGGCTACTGTTGACCTTTCTGATTAATTAGATATTTCAGACAAGCAGATGTATTACAACTTCTCAATTTACTTCTTGTATCAAACAGCCTTATATCCTGAAGGTATAGTTCTAGCAGTTGCCACTGAGTGTCGCTGTTCACATAGCCTCAAAACCCATATTATCAAGCAAATAAAATTGGGCTTGGGGAAGACAGTCTATAGTTGGGTGGGTTTAGGTGTAGGAGCCTCACAGGTGACATTCTCATATCACCAGAGTCATCTACTGACAGTGCCCCAAGCCGGGCCTGTTCCTGCCGTAGCCTGCAGGCTGTGACACATCTCCTGTGACACAGCACTGAGAAAGGATCACAGCTGTTGGAGGAAAGTCCAAACAGTGGATACCAAGTGGTGGGCAAGAAGGTTAATATGCAATACAAGAAACTTGAGGTGAGGCGCTTCGGGTTTGGTGAAGAAGAGCTCCTCACACCGCCTCTCCACTGTAACCAACTGCAAGAACATTTCTAGCCTGTTTCAGAGGAAAGGCAATCAGGTGAGCTGAAAACACCAGCCAGCACCATCGTGCTAAATAGCAGGATCCAACTGTGCACTGCTTTGGATAAAGAACCCCGCAGTTTGTTGAGGCAAATAGGCTAAACTTTCCTTGGGAATGCTGTTTATATGCATTAGCAGAATCTGTTCTGGAAGTTCAATTAATTCCTAGAAATCAGATATAAGCTACAGAAAAATTACATTAATGCTGTTTGACCATCTAATTTCAGTCTGGTGTTTGTGTGAAGGCAAATCAGATTTACAAAGCAACAAAACCAGATACCACCAACTTCTTTACTTTGAGTCACTCTATCTGTCTTTCCTCAGTTAAAAACACAGCAAGGATATCGGAATGACCGAAAAAAAAAATTATGGAGAAAATTATACTAATCTGATATAGACAGTAGTACAAAGCCTTTGTTCAGAACATTTTTCAAGATATCTTGGACTAACAGAACCTGCTGAGTCCACTTACAAGGAAGTCTTGGACAGCCAAGAGCAACTGAAAAAAGAAAATCACCCAAGCACAGACACAGTTTTTTTCACCTTTCTATTTCTGATAACAGCATGACTTTTTCTAGATATTCAACCTCTACATTTTTCAACAAGGGCTGGGTTTTGATGACATTAGTACTCTTCTACTTATCTAATTCCATTATGAATTTACTCAGACTCAGTTGAATTATTTCTAATTAGTTCAGACATGTCAGTTATTTAGATAATACTGCATTCAATGTACAGATAAATATGTATTCTACCGTACTCATTTTATTCATGTAGGATTTGCACTGAAGCTTCTCTGTCCCTTAATATATTCTGCTTTAGCTCCGTACTTTTCAGAGCTGAACATTCATTCCATTCCTTCAAGGTTCAAGGTCCAATATGTGTTACTGACAACTGCTACATGAAAATAACCAGTCCCACTGGAGCAGCAGCTGGGGTAGTCTCAGTCTGAGCTATCTCGGTGTCTTTTTTCTTTATATATTACCAATTTTATGAATCAGAAAAAAACCCTTCCATTTTAACTTCCAGGTAATCCATGTGCTCTGCAGAAGCTAGGTTTCAATAAGCTTCTCTATATCAATACAGAAATATCTGTCTAGGAACAGAGCCCTTTCCATCCATCTCTTTCACTTCCTCATTTCTCATATTTTGACCTCCATATTAATATTTATGAAAATCTTAGTTTTGGTAGGTAGAAAAGCCCCATTTCAGGGTATGAAATTTAGTAGTTCTGGGTAATTTTGTGTATTTATTACCAGTGAAGTACAACACATAACAATTCCCAAATATTACTTCAGCTTTTATACAGCATGTCACTAATCTCTGAAGTATTCTTTAGCTCCATAGCTTCATTTCTCACTCTAGAGAATGTCTATGTGTCTAAACATATGTGTCTTGGTAAGATTTACCAGTTTCTCTATTGAGATGCTCTTCTGCTCCAGGCTTATTTTAGTTCGTGGCCCCAGAGAATCTCAGCACAATTGATGAGCCACATTCATATGAAGTGAAAAAATACATGCAGAAAATGATAAAATGTGGTGGTAGGGTAGGGCTTGAGGGAGATCCCATGGAGGAAGAGCAAGACAAGGTACACCACTGACCTCCTGTGTCTGAGAGCAAGTCATGACACTCCCTAGTTAACACAAAGGGCGCTGCTTAGGTCTGCAGCTATGTTTTCCTTGGCCATTAATTTAATTGATACCAGTTGATAGAAATCTTTGGTGTACTTCCTCACCATCTCTTAGTCTCATAATTTGTCACACCTGTTTGCATTACACTAGACTTTGATCAAACATCAAGGCATATTCATTGCCTGAATAAACTGCAGGAAGACAACAGGCTCCTCACCAGGAGCCATGTGTGAAGCCAACTTTGCACAGTATTTTCAATTAACCTCTCCTGTTTATCAACTCCTCCTATTTCCTGCTTTTCTGTCTCTTGATAGCATCATTAGCAGCCAGTATTTACATAAAATCTATAATTTGTTTCTCTCTCTTTTCTATATTCAAACAATTACAGAACTCCTAACAAAATAATTAAAACGGCTGAAGATAATTCTGGTTCACTTGTTAAGTTAATAAAAGGAGAGGACGGAGAAGGATTTTTAGAACATCTCTTTTTCAAGTGCTCCAGTAAGCTTACTGAGGATGGTTGTGGGTATCTTTCCACTCAGCTGCTCTTCTGATGTTTCTCACACCTTTAAATGAGAATAAAAAATAATATTTTTAATTTGTTGCATCATTCTGCTCCATCACTTCTGATGAGCAGCTCTTTTGTCTTCCTTTTCTACAAGATGGCAAATTTCATATCTTTTGCTATTTTCCTGTTAATGTGTTGCTCTCTTACAGGGTTCTCCAGCCAAAAAAGTAATCAACCCCCTACAACTTGTGACTTTTGATCTTTCACACCAGTGGGAATTTGACATACAGACATTTGATAAATAGAAACTACAGCCTGTAAAAGAAACACTGCAAAGTAGTTTGGCCTGTTGAATGTTTTGGCCTCTTTCTTCACCCCCACCTTTGTAATTATTGTGGATCACAGAACACTAGAGGGCTTCCTGAAGGCCTCTAGACAATAGAATAAAAGTATAATTGAGTTGTGAGATGAAATGTTAAAGAGATAAGTGTTTAACCTCCTCAGTAATTAACTGCCAAGAGGTGGAACAGGGAATATTTATTTATTTATTACGGTGTAACTTATCGTACTTCTTCCTCTCTCCCTTCAAGAACATCAGTGGCAACTCAAGTTTTTTCAGAGAACCACTATAATTGGAACCAGTCTCCTTGCCTGTGTGAAAGGTGGCTGACAACAGACTTAATTTAGAGTACGAGTGCAAAAGCCAAGACAGAGACAAGACAGATGATCAGGATATGGATTTTGAATTCAAAAATCAGGCTGAGTCCTATGTTAACAAAAACGTAAGAAGGAGGATCCCAAAAAGTCTAAATCAGAATTAGCATTTGAACACTGACTATGAAGTCCTTTGTCTTATGTCACTTCCACCTTAGGAATAAACCTGATGTATTTCAGTAGAAACCAAGCAGGAGAATAATCTTACTCTCCTATTTCTATACCTGCAGACCTGACAAACAGTTTGCCTAACATCCAGTGTAAAGGACAATGAAAGGCACAACATGTGTGTATATTGGCCTATAAGAGTGCCACTCCAGAATATGAGAGAAGTAGATTCAAAATTCAACACACAAAGCACTCTCATCATTAGGACACTTGCATACTGTGGTGCCTCTCCCTTCTTTCCTCTCTCTTGAAGACTTTTGATTTGAATAAAGGTAGAATCAAGTTCTCACTGCAAAGAGCCAAAATAAATGTAGCTTTCATATTTTCAGCACATCTACAGAGACCTTTCAGGAAATGATAGCACACTCTATCTGAACTCAATGCTGAGATTATTAACTGAAACACTGCAAGACAAGCTATGCGTTTGCACAGTTTCTGCTGCGAAAGCAGCTCACATCTCGCTGGTATATACTACATGCAGGTCTCTCTTGAATCCACCTATAACACTGCCCATAAGCAAAATGAAACTAAGACAGCTCTGGAATAAAATATTTAAAAACACCTCAGAATATATGGTTGCCTGAACTTCATTTACCTAAGACAACTACATCTTTCTCTGAAAGAGATGAATGCTTTGTACATGTGAACATACGATGCATTTCTTGAGCTTTAGGTCAATTGTCAAATACTCTGTATTTAAATCAGAATCATCCAAATATATCCTGCATGAAAGTGCAGTTAAGGACACTGATTCCTGATGTGAGCTCTGGTCTTGTCCCCTGGGAGACCCTCCGTTGAGCTCAGTTGGTCACTGGTGTCTCCATCAATCAAGCTTCTGGGAAATATTCTCAGTGTTATTATTCTCCCCTCTGTAGGACATGTAAATATGAAAGCACATAGGCTACCTTCAAAACCCAAGATGAGAAGTTTTCCAAGCAATAATGTCCCAAGCGCCCAAGTAATCCTCCACGGACTTATATGTGAGGGTAATGTTAATAAAGAACAGCCTGCTGTTAGCTTTCAAAGTTTACATTTGTTACTCAATAGAAATAAGTTACGAAAAAGATAATCTTTGCCTTTTGGAAATCTGCTTTGAGTAACTGAACCTATGGAAAAGTATTTTCTTATCATCTAAAGCTAGTGACAGGCAGGGCACAACTTCAGCAGAACTCAGAAAAGTACTGGGAAGCAAATCTAGGAATTTGGATCACTTATAAGGATAGACAAGGTGAAGAGAAGACTGTGGGTGGAATAATTCAGTGGCAGAAAAATGGCTGCAATTTATGATTACAAGACAGTCTGGCTGGAATTTTAAGATGTGGCTGCTTACTATGAGCAAACATGTAATTTTGAATTTGACATTTTGAATGTCAAAAAGGTTCAGGGAACTAAAAAGATAAGGAAGACTGGGTGAAGAGAGCAAAGTCTGCTCCTGCTCCAGGGAAGTGCCCAAAAGGCTGTGTTGTTGGCTATTCTGTGATTGGCCTTGGGCACTCTCACATTCTCCAAACTGAAGTGGAGCAGCACAGCACTGACTGAAATACAAACGCCTAATGGAAAGATTTCTGTCACCCCAGTACTAGAGTAATCTCTGTGCAAAGGTCAGTTCTTGGTTCTTTTAACCTCTTTCCTTTGTATTTCTTCCTCCATCATTTTAGGCATGTCCCCCTCAGCTTGAGCTCCCTTTTCATCATGTAAGGTGCCCATCTACACAGCTCAGTGTTTAGGATTATGGCAGGTGACAAGGTGTGAGGGCTTTCATTGCCACACGGGACAGGAGCTCTGCTACTGGACTGCAGCTGCCAAGGATTTTCGTACAACACAGGGTCATTTGATGCTTTCAATTTTATAATAATGAGGCAAAAAAGTCATACTAAAAAAAACAAACAAAAACCCAAAAACAAACAACAAAATCAAACAACAGAACCCTCAAAAATGAGCAAACAAAAAAATCCCTCAAACAAAACACAAAACTCTCCCTCACCTTTGCTGCCCCTCCAGTCAGATATGGTAAGAAAATAAACCTCTAATAACTGGAAAAGCAAATACAGCAATTGCTTAGAAAATACATATGATTTCATTAAATATACCAAAGAACATGATAAGCAAAACATCTAGTCAGCTTCCAGACTGCACTCCTATCTGAGCAAGAGTTTAAAAGAGATGCCTATAAACACTTTTGTGTTTAGGCAAATTACAGAACATTCTCCAATATCCTCCTGTAGTGTGTGGGAAGGCATTTTAGCTTGTGCAAGCTAATCAATCCCTCCCGTTAGCAGATTGAGCTGTGTTTAGTAGGTCAGAGAAACACTGAAACACTATTCTGTAGTCAGAGGAGACCTCTCTGAAACACATTTTAGAATTTCTCAGGTCATTTTCTTCTGCTCTGTCAGTAGACAACTCTGATTTACAGACATGTCAGACCTGCACCACCTATTTCTACCAAGAAGAAAATTACTAGAGAAGAAGATGAGAACATATGAAAAGCGGTTTGGGTAGTTGCTTATACAGGTGAAGAATAAAGCAGGTTCGTCTGCAAATGCTGGAATTAAGCATGAGGATAGACAATTGTTCAAGAAACTTTGTTTCTAAATCCCGACTATTTTATTTCTTCAGATGCAAACTGAAAAGCGGAATTTATGGCTTTCCATCAACACACACAAAGCTGGAAGTGTATGCCCTCTGCCATTTGTCCTGACAAACAGACACATCTTTCTTCAGCATAGAATCAGTAACCTTTACTCTATTATGACCATTGGGATTGGCAGAAATATTGACACTGCACTACAAAAAGAATGAAAAGCAGAATGAAGCCCACTGCAGCATACAGGACTTGGGATTAATGATATTTTTGAGGAAAAAAAACGATATTTGGATATTTGCTGCTCACAAAGACTTTGCATTCTGATTTCTTTTTCTCCCAACTTCCAAATAGCCATACCCAGTTTTTCATCAGGGATTTGGATTACTATAAATTTACTCTCAGCAGTACTACAGTTCCACTGACAAAGCAGTGAGTACAGCATCAGATGCTACAGCAGAAGGCAATCACAGCAATTTAAACACAACTCTGTGTTCACTTCTACTGGCACACCAGAGTTTTAAGCAGAGGTAGCCATACTGCAGAACATGCAGGAATGTGGCCCCAGAGGAGGGTTCAGTCCAGCAGCTATTGTTACTCATCTTGGAAAGTACAAGATCCCATCTGTTCCATATTCAGAGACACCCCTTCCAACACACAGCCGCATCGTTCTCACTGACTTAATATTTAGATAAGCATCAGAGTTTCAGGAAGAATTTTTGGTTCCAGTTATTCACTTATTCTGGTGGCTGGCTGCTTTTGTCACAGCATACACTAACTAATGAGCCCTTTAATTTTGATGGAAGTAGGAATTCTTGGTATCTTGAGTCTACTAGAGGATTATTCTTATTCTGTCCAGTGTTTGTTGAGCTTTCTAAGTATGCATTCATTATGATTTTTTCCCCTAACTTTAAATCTGTCTTTTTTTTCTCTCTCTCTCTCATTTACTTGTTAGGTTTGTTCTTTTCCTTATCTTTGGATTTAAACCTGACCTTTCCTATTCTGTCACAATGTTAGACGAGTTCTTTGTCTTTTTTTTATTAGATTTTCTTTCCAGTGCTTTTCACATTTTGCAGTTCAAGGTTTCTCTCAACAAATGAATGCCTTGAATGCCTCGAGTGATGAATATCTGCATAATTAATACTCGTAATGGCAGCCTTATAGTTTGAGGGCTTTGGTTTTGTTGTTTTTTTGGGGTTTGTTTGTTTGTTTGTTTGTTTGTTTTCAGTTTGACTGAGGACTAATTATGGGGAAAAGAAATTTACCCTTCCAGAACGCTCTTCATTAAGGCCACAGGCATTTTGTTTTCCCCATTTGGTTTTAACCAATTTCAGACTCCTAGGAAAAAGTCCAACAGCTAGGATGAAAAATCAGATTATAATTCCAAGGTAAATATGATGGAACATGCTACTTGAAAGGTGAAACAAAACAATAAATGTTAACCCAATGGAGAAAAAAACAAAACCAAAACAAACCTAGAAACGCAAAACTTCGTATACTTTATGTGAACATGATTTTTCAAACCACCATACAATACAGACAGAGTTAACCCAGCTGTTACCAAATCAGCTGGGTTTACAGGCATACTAGCTGAATTTGCTAAATCTAGATTGCTTCACTCGAAACAGTGATTCACAGTCATGTGTCTCATTCTTTATTTTTAGTAGTCAATACTAAAACCTTGCACTGACTCAGAACGGCTTGCTGGAGCCATTGGGTTGTCCAGGCTGTCTAGAACTGAAATCAGCTTTCTAAACTCTGCTGAGATATTGGTTCCATTTAAAGCGGCTGCAATTTGAAATTTCTCAGGCCACTTGGTTTTATTCTTGTGCACATGAACATATTTGTAGTTCTTTAGGTTTTGGGGGGTGGTTAAGTGCAACTATGTGCTTTTGTCTAGTGATAAAGATGAGCAACAATGAAACATAAAGAGCAATGCTTCCTTTACTGCAGAGAAAATGATGAAGGGAAAGAAAAAGGAATTTTCCAAAGTTTACCGTACCACAAGAACTTTGGAAATTGGTGAAGATTTCTAACAAATGCTTCCTAAACAGCCAAATTTCAGCATTTCACAGTGAATTTGGAAAAAGCTTTTTGGGACCAGGAATATTTTGCTTCCTGTAAAATACCAGTTAACATGTTCTACCAAAGGAAATCAGTGACAGCAGTTGTCAGGGAGAGCAGGGAGAAAGACTGGGGGTAAAATTAAAGAAAAGTGGATAACAGTATGGAAATTATGGGTGAGATGCGTTCACTACTCCCTGGATGAGGCTGCCGAATGTATGTCTGACTTCTCACACACCATACAATCTAAGGGGGCTCAACGTAGGGTGGAACAGAGCAGAGACACCTCAGCCAGGCTCTGCTAAAATCCTTGCAGAGGAGGGAGCCCGGTCATACCTTTCAGCTGATTCTGAATGGATTTCTGATGCAGAGTATACTGCTTTGAAATCAGAAAATGAGGTGTTCAAGCCATTATTAGCCTTTGAGATGGATAAAGGAGAAAATTGGGAATACAAGTTGATAAACTTATGATTGAAAATTATCATCTCAAAATTGGGAATAAGCACCTTAAAAATGAGGTTGACCACCTTAAAGCTCTGCTCGCTGCAGCTGAGCACAGAGGAAAGCTGTTACTGAAGAAACAACCTCCTGTTTCAGATAGGTGGCTCTGCAACTCAGTGCATTATACAGGCCCTGAGACTTGGGATGGGGATATTTGGTATAATAGAGGTGATGATGAGACCTCAGAGAACCCTGACTCCAAATCTGATGAGGGTAACAATGAGATCTGCCCTACTGTGCATTCTATTCCCTGGTCTCTGATAGAGTTGGCAAAATTGCAGGAGAAATATTCAAGGAAACCAGAAAACTCTGAAGTTGAAATTATGTTTATACAGACTCCTGATTCCCTTGACATTAATAGAAATATAGAGGGTGAACCTTGTCGTTACAAACTAGGGGAAAATGATTATCTCCTTCAAATTCCTCTGTGCATGAAGCCAGGTCTACTACAAAAACTCAGGATGGATAGGGGGAGCCTATCTGAAAAACAATTCAATTCAATCCAATTCGAGTGGCTGATTTGCAAAGGCATTATGGCCATAAGCCAGGCAAAACTGAAAACCAACAAGTGGAATCTTCTCCATGTGTGCATAATAGCCCATGCATTTGGATTTTGGTAGGTTCTTGTCAACAATTAATAACATCTCAGATAAATAGGGGAGCACAACCTTTGATATTAATGTAGTGAGATGACAAGAAGCTGGGTGTACCACCTGGATGGCAAAAAGTCAAAATCACTGGAGTAAACGGAGCTAGTGTTGTCTGCTGCTAAGGTTAATGTATGGCTCCTGGGAGAGAAGCTACTCTCTTTGCAATTAAAGGTCACAAAGACTAATCAAACACAAAGGATTTGAGAAAATCTCCTTTTTTATGTGACAGTGGTACACTGTATGTGCTGTTGAAATATGAAATGGGGTAAGTTTATTCTACACACAATAATCTAAACCAACATTATTAGTCCTAAGTCAGTAAGGTTATTAGGAAAAAGCTTTTGATATTCTAATATGTAAATGCTTAGGTTTCTTTTCATGAGTTCTTAATAGAGAAAGAAATTTTAAAAAATCTTAACAGAGAAAGAAATTTTTAAAAATCTATTTGTGCACTCACACACATGCACAAACACACTCACTTCTTTTCTTCTGCTTGCTTTGAGACATTAACCTCTGCCTCTAACCTCTCATTCTCTAACCTCTTTAACATTCTCTAACCTCTGCCTAACTTTGAGAGGTTAGAGAAGGAGGAACATGATGTGAAAAAAATCCAAAAGTCATACGCAAACAAATGAGCTACAAGCCTAAGGCTCAGGTGGCCCCAACACAATCTGTGGTTAGAAAACTAAGAGATCAGATGTTGTGAAAGAAACTAGCCCCAGTGATCATACTTCAGTTCAAACCATTGCTTTCATAGCAGTGAATGAGTATCCCAGTCCTATTCACTTGGGAATTGCATTTTGCAATATATGCATTTTTTTCCCGCAACATTTTGCAGCATAAACACCAGAAACCTCTCATAACGAACAAAAAATGTAGGTTCAGGAGTCTAACATTCAAATTCTGTCAGTGCTTTGCATGCAGTCCTATTTGAAACATCTTTTTTAGCCCACAGTGATTTGTAGTTTGAAAGTTATTTTTCTTTACCCACAGAAATGCAATGTACTGTATTCCTGATTATCTTGAGAGATTTTTCTGGGAAAAGTAACACCTCTGTAGCATGGAAATCCAGCAGCAGACCAGGACAAGATCTTGCAGCATTTGTCCATAGCAGCAGAAAGAGGATAACAACGAAATGAAAGAGAAAAGGATCAGCTATCTGAAGAGAAATTTCAGCTACTCTTGATATAACATCATTTCTAGGTACCTAAAAAGAAACCTTGAGTGAAGGAAGTTATGTAGTCTTGATTAAACATGAGCGGTAGCTACATTTTTGTATGACAACAGGTCTAAGTCTAGAGTCATCCATGGATACCACCCACCTGCTATGTTATCAGTGTTTCGTATGAGAGCTTTCTTAACCATCCGAGAAAATGGCTTTTAGTTGGCAATGGATACATCTGCTTTGCTGCTGGCAAAAAGATAACAAGTTTGGTTTTGGCAGAGAGATTACTGCAACGTTCCTGATGAAGACATGAAAAGGTATACTTGGTACAGGCTAAAAGCAGTTCCTGATCTGACTCAAGACTATTTATGGATCCCCATTCCCTGTGCCAATCTGGGATACCAAAAATGGAAGAGGGCACTTTTTTTTTTTAAATTGAGCCTGGGCTGATCATACAAATTAACTAGTGAATTATTACATACCAGATGAAATAATATGCAGGGTGAGTTAATTCCAGGAGGATGTCAAATACTAATGGAGCTTATATTCCTCAGCTCTCCAGAGCTCCTCTTTTCTGGCCGATGAGACGATTTGCTCGCCAACTGGACTGTATTAAAGAACAGCCTAAATATCATGAGCATGTATTCATGAGGCTACTGAGCAATCTCTGTTTCATGTTATGATGGATACTTCACTGAAGTGCAGCATGAAATCAAAATAAGTGAGCGAACCCCACCTAAGGTGAATATACGAGAGGTTGTTACAGTGCCCTCCACCATCTGGTCCCTAGCAGTTCACACTGGCCATACTGTTGCATAAGCAGATGAGATCTGGTTGCACATCGTACCTTCACAGCTCCCAGTTTCTTTGGAAGGAAATCCAGGTGCATGCCAAGCGGACAGCTATGGTAAACTTCCATGAGTCTCCACTTGCCTTGATGGGAGAAGGAGTCCACTGCAGAGTGTCCCTCTCTTACAACACAGGTAGGTGTCTTCCAAATGTTATGACACCACAAATAAAATACCCTTTTTTAACATGCAGGTCAGTGAGGGAGAGAAGGTATGGCTAAGACTTCTTGGTATGGGTGCTGCTCTTTGGTGGTAGACTTCTTGGGAAGTGAAACATGGGAACTACTCAGGAGCTGTGTCTTTCCAGAAGACAAGGTTTTACAGGTTATATTGACTCTGCTCAGACTTTGAAGATTTAATGGCTGCCTTTCCTTTGGATGATGTGTCACTGACCCCTGTGACCCAAAAGCAGAGGAAGTACCTGCTTAGGAAACCAAAGGAAACCTCGTGAGTACATAAGTTGAGGTTATTCATCAGAATGATTGTCCCCCTATGAGCAGCTGAAGATTAAAGGACAAACAAAATAACAAAACAGCTTTGTTTAGTCCCATTGATCCAAAAGACGGCACTCACTGTACCTTAAAATCTATTTTTTGTCTCCTGCAGAAAGTCTGCTGTGAAAGAAATGGAGTTTTGTAATAACTATTTGGAGCCTTAGGGGTTCAGAGCATCCTCTCATTCACATTACTGCTCCCTTTCTACCTGAATGTGTTTTCATGTGTATCCTAATCAGTTCATTTACTGTTCGAATGCTATTTTTGATGCCAGGAAGAAATATCGAAGTAGAACACTGTAAAAGTTCTTTCTTCATAGGGAATGATGAAAATCCTTCAACATATATTTCAGACTCTATTTTAAACTGCATCTGATAATGTGAAAGCTCTATCTCCTAGCAGTGCATTAGAAAAATTAGTTTTAAGCTCTACTTGCTCATCATAGGATTTAATATGGGGTTTTATTTTTTAAATCTGTCATGTCAAAAGAGAGATGACAGGGAGTGCAAGGGACAAAGAAATTTCCTGCAGAAGGGAATTGAAAGGAACAATATCTGGAACTTAAAAGAAGGGGACAAATGTGTGAATATTTCAAGAATAGCAGAAAAGCTTCATTATTAGAAGCATGTGAAACACAAAAGGGAATTGGACAGATGTCAGGTGGGAAAAAAGGAAAATTCCTCTTACCAAGCTGTTTGACCATGGGTGCAAGAGAAAAATAGCCACTAGATAATGTTTAAACATAGTGGTGGTATTTATTAGTCACTTTAGAAAACATTTTATATGATTTCTGTGTGATAAAGTTTAATTTATGGTATCTAAAGGCTTTGGTTTAGAAATAGATATTTTGTTTTGAGATGTATTTGGTTTATTTTGTTGAAAAGAGTGTTGTTCCTCACTGATGTCCTGGCTATTACTGAAGCCCTTAGTGGCTCCATTCATTGGGTGTTATGCACTAGAGCACCTCCCCTATGAAGAAAGGCTGAGAAATTCGGGGCTGTCCAGCCTGGAGAAGAGAAGGTCGCATGGAAACCTCACAGCAACCTTCCAGTACCTGAAGGCGGAAAACAGGGAAGACAGTGGGGGAATTTTTGTCAGGAAGTGTAGTGATAGGATCAGGAGCAAAATGTGTTCAAACTGAAACAGGAGAAATTTAGGTTGGATACAGGCAATAAATTCTTTACTGTGAGAGTGGTGAGGCACTGGAACATGTTGCCTGTGGAAGTTATTGATGCCCCATCCCTGTTAGGTTGGATGAGGCTTTGAGCACCCTGGTTCCAGCCATGGCAGAGGGGCTGGAACTAGACGATCTTTACGGTCCCATCCAACCCAAACCATTCTATGATTCTGCAATTCTAAGCCTAATAAAATGCAAATTACTTCTGAGCAAGGTCATACCCTATTCTCTGTAATAAAAAAAAAAGAAGAGACACTTCTAGCTTTCTAGTCAATATAGGCTCCCTTACCTTCATCTGGAATGGCAATTTTTTGGCACTGACTTAAAATACATACTTGTTGTGATAATTATGCTCAAATACTTTCTAACCCTTTCCTTCAGAGATCAGTAGACACCAGCAGTGATCAGTTTCCCTGCCCCACACAGGTGCACAGGGCCCTACACATCTATGAGTGCAGTGATGCAAACTGCAACACAACAGTTTTAACCCCAGGAACCAAGGACTGGAAAAGCATTTAGCTATAGCCGTCGAACAAGGCTTTAAAATGGGGTGCTGGGGGACATCCAGTCAATATGAACTGAAAGAACACCAATGGACATTCATGCTGAAGATTAGAAAAGCCATCTAGAACAGCTGCTAGATAATCCCCAATCTAGCAAACTCGCTAACATAACAGCTTGCAGATCTACAATTTTTACCAAAGGTATCCATTACCCCTGCTAATTTCAGCATTTAATATATCCTTAACTTCATTCATGTGTGCAAATTCATATCTATATAAAAGCCCCTTACAAATATGATGTTGGCTAGCACTTTTTACAACTTCATATAAATGTAATATCAAAATCTCTCATTAAGTTTGAATGGGGTGAAAAATATCTCAGAAATTAGAGGATATTGCAGATATCCTTTAATGGTACTGACTTTCTACTTAAAGATGAATAACGCCTTCTTAGAATTTTTTTTTTTTAAATATTAAAGATGGGAATTCAGTGTAGAGTGAATAAAAGCAAATTTATCAGTTCATTTTGGATATGGAATTCTTGTAATTTCATTGAGATGTGAATTATGCAAAATACTAAACATCCTGAATTTATTTATGGAGTAGAGGCATTGCTAGTATTAACTGTTAGTTCTGCAGAGACAACCAGGCACTAAGTAAAGCACACAGCACTTTCAGATGCATAAATGAACATTTCTGATCATTAGAATAGAAAGAAAATATCTGCTCACTGCATAGTTTTCTGTCTTAAAAGTTTTACATATTTTTTTAAGTGAAAAGGATCACCTTTTATCTACTTACTCTGCTCAGTTTAACACAATAAAATATTTTTTTTAAAGTGGAAATGATTTCAAGAAGCATAGTATCTACAATAATGGAAGCAATAAGCAAAGTCTAAATTGAATTTCTTCTCCTCTCCTTCTGAGAACCTTCTGTATTCTCTTGGATTTCATGTGTCATATGTTGGGGTAGGTGGCTGGAAGGAAGACATGACATTCACCTCCCGCTTCTAATACACAAGGTAATGGAAAATAACAAATGTAGACACAACAATGCATAAAATATTTTCAGTGTCCAGTATTGCTGGACTTTGCACGAGGATGGGTGTACTAGTCACAAAGACATTGATCATGCCAGTAGAGTGAAATACAGGACAGTTTGAATGCAAAACTACTACTAGCCTAAGGAAAGCACACTGTTTAGCACTATAGTCACTGGAGTTCATCATACCAAGCAGCCGTGGACATATACATGTAAGCAATTCAATATAACGGTAGTGGAAAGACACAACTGAGCTTCAAGATCTTGAAAAGAGTGACTTAGTTGAACTGGACAGCTTAAGGACTTTGATGCAGAGGCAGCTTTGAACTTCTGGAAGACAAAGAGGACATTATTGGTTCTTGACTGAGATTGAGGTTTGGTGGTAATCAAGCAACTTAGACTAATAAAGTAGGTGGGGAGGTTGATCAACAACATTTTATTTTACATCTAAAAATTGAAGTTGTTGCTACTGTAACAAGTCTGTCAAGACAGCTCTGCATCCAATCTCATCAGGTGTTCTAGGTTGCATCATCTCTGAAAAGAAGAGAGGAGGCCTCAGCTATCCTGCTTCATCTTATGGCAGAGGGGAAGTTTGCAGAAATAAAAGACACCTGTCTGTTCTGTATGTTCAGTCCAAAAAGAATTGAAACAGCACCTCTCTTAGGTAGGGACAATACCATAAAAAGTGGTCAGACAAAAGGGATAAATTCAACAAAATTTCTCATTCATGCAAAACCAAATTATGTATGTTCAGAGAGTCAGACAATAGCAGACACTGCTGACGAACAGATAAAAATTTAAATATCATGCTTTCAAAAGCATAGAAGTTACAAGATCTTGTCCAGTTTTTGAGCATATAGTTTAATCTCTAAATGTATAAGTTAAATAGCAAGAACTGAATCCACTACTTGGCATATTCTGCCACTATCAAAAAGGACCCAGAGAATATATAAAGGCAGTGATCTCTTTTTGCAAATGTTCCAGCTGTTATGGAACATCTTGGATAACTCATTGTATAGCTGTAGCCCCAGGCAGTTACATGATTGCATTTAAGCAGAGCCTGTTGTAATAGGACAGGGGTTGATTTAGATATTAGTAAGGAAGACAATTTTTACCACGAGGGTGCTGAAACACTGGAACAGGTTGCCCAGAGAGGTCATAAATACCCCACCCTTGAAAACATTTAAGATCAGATTGGAGTGGTCTCTGAGCAACCTGGGCAAAAATGCCCCTGATCACTGCAAGTGGGTTGGACTAGATGACCTTTAAAGGTCCCTTCCAGCCCAAACTATTCTGTAATTCTATGATTTAAGAATTGTCCATAATCATCAGCTTGGAATGTATGTTTAATGAATTCTTTTATTGTTCAACTGCAAATGCTTCTGTGATCAGAAATTTGCCCACCAGAGAAGGTTCTGAACCACGGTGCCAGCAGGACTTACAGGAGAAAAACGTTTCACACATTTTAAGACTGAGCTTTACTAGTTTATGAAGTGGATTAGGTCACATGGCTGGATACCAGGAAATGCTTCTACTTCTAATTTAATCAAGACACCAAATATATCTATAATAAGTAAGAAAAAATAAAAGCTAAGCTTTAAATAAGCAGAGTTCACCAGCACAATTATTAATGCTAACTTTGCACCAGTTTATCTTTTCAGTCAGAATCAGCCCTGATTCTAAAATATGCCAGAAATTCAACTTATAGAGATAAATTTTAAGAAAAACATCTTGGAAAAGGCTTTGATAAGTCATCTTTTAAGTCAGTACAGATTGTAACTTGGTATAAAGATTTCATCTCTTATGGTTAAATAATCCATAGCTGAGAAGAATGATTTAAATTTTTTTTCATTTGCAGGATACACCCACCCATATTTGTAAATTTATGTTTTTCAAAAGTAGATATATTTATATGTTCATGAAAGACATTTCTATGCAGCTTTTCATTCTTTTTTTCCACGGCTATAGCTGAAGAGTAAGCCAAAAATAGCAATTAAGAGCCCATCATAATAGATATATACTATTTTATAAAGCGTTATAATTTACCGGAAATATTTGGAAGTAGAAAAGGCAAATATATGAGAGAATATTCACATGATGCATATGAATTATCAATCACTCTTCACAGATAGGATATTTCAGTTTTCAAAGAATAAAAAATAATCTTCTGTTTTCCATAATGTAACATCACTGAAGCTGTATAGGAAAATTAATAGAATGATGAAAAGAACAGCATAATAATTAGGTACACTATAACCCAAATTACACAGTATCTAGACTGAAGAGAGCCTTAGGGATCTGAAGGCTGAATGGGAAGAAAGACTCCCACTCAGAAGTAAGGCAACAATGGAATACTGAAAAGATCATCCTCAGCACTCTTCAGGATGACACAGAAGAGATTCTGCAAGAAGCCATGGCAGGATCCTCAACATCCACACTGCCCATGTGCCATATCTTCTAGGTGGGATGACAAGCCAGCTGCTGGCACCATACAGTCATCACTCCAGTCCCACCCTGACTGCATCCAGCCCTTGAGAAAGTGCAGAAATGCTGCTCAGCCATTGGCAACCAGCAGTCAATTCCCCAGGAGTGCTTAGTTACGTACAAAAGATCAGGGAAAAAGTTAAGTGGCTGTGAAGGCTTATGCAAAACTTCACATTAGTATTCAGGAGAAATTATTCATATTGCTAACTCAGAAGTTCTTGTTATGCTTAGGAGTCATCCAGTTACAAACTAAAACTATATGACTTAGCTGAGCAATCCCAGTGTGAATAACAAATCAAGAACAGTCTCATAAAGTAGTTTGTGAGTAGTCTGTAAGGTGAAAAGGCTCATGTGAAATCCTATACTGAAAAATTCAACATAATCAACAGCTTCATGAAGAAAACAGTGCCTAAAAGTAGACTGCTCACACACAGAAAATAAAACTAGATTCAGTACTTTGTTTCTGGTGAATCTCTGGTCTTTTGCTGTTTTGTTAGTGTGAGGTAGAACTGCAGCATTGCCCAAAGCTGCTACAGCTAGTTAGCTACATAAACAGACATAAAAAATGTGGAAAGGTATTAGTATGACTACAGCCAGCAGGAATAAGGATGCGTTTCTTCCCCTCTATTTAACACTTGTGGGGTCACATTTGACTAACTGTGCTCACTTTGGGGCTCTCCACTGCAAGAAAGGTATTGGAACACTGGAGAAACTCCAGCAGAAGACCCCGAGTTGTTCAGAGGCAGCAGCACATGAGATAAAAGGAGAGGCGGAGACAGCTGCGTCTCTTCACCCTTAAGACAAGCTCAAGCCAAGATTTTTACGATTACCTGATAGGAAGGCAGAACCAGATTCATCCTGATGCTGCACAGCCACAGAATAAGAGGCAAAGGACTGAAGCTGGAACATGGAGAATTATGAATTATGATTAGACACAAAGGAAAAAAAAAAAAGAACTTTGAATGTGGTCAAATACTGGGAAAGGGGCCAGAGAGGTAGTGGATTCACTATCTGTGGAGGTGTTGAAGACCTGATGGACATGGCCCTGAGCAACCTTTTTGGTAAAAAAAGGTAAAAAAGATTTACCTTTGAGCATAGGGTTGGACTAGATGATCTCTGGAGTTCTCTTCTGACCTAAATTATTCCATGACTCTATGACCTTAAATATACACATATATAGGACAAAAAGCTAAACATTAGCATGCAGAAGTTAGTTACTCAAAAGGTCAAATATTGAATCTGGTGTTGGGGAGGAGAAGATTGGGCATTACTATTTGAAGTCGTTCAGTGTGCCATGCATGTAAAGACAGGCGACATTTAAGACTTTCAGACATACACTAAAAATCATGAAAATGAGAAGGAATTAGCAAGACCTTTCAATGGAGAAGAGCACAGGCTTTCCAAGTACAGCATTTAAAATGGCTTGTTACTTTTGGACCTACATTCTCCCACAAAGACAATCAAGAAGGGTTTTGATGGTATTTGAGAAATCTGCACTATAAATATATAATTAATCTCAGCTTGTTCTATATACTGGACCTACACAGAGGAAGAAAAAGACACTTAAAATCACACAAACAAGTTTGAGAATAGCTAATATTTTGTTCTGACTTCTGTGAGCTAGACAGAAATTTATATGGGTAGCAATGTAGTCTTTATTCACAAAATGAAAATCATAGGAGAAAACTCTCTAGTTCCCAATGTGTACATCATTTCATTCCTAAAACTCTCTGAGTAGGACAGCGAACTGATTGCATTAATATGCAAAAATCAGACAGCTAAAATGATGAATTTGAGAACTAAGTTTAATATTGACTGCCTTAGTGAGTGAAAATAAATAAATCCCCATTTCTCCATCCAGTAAAATATTTTACTTCATCTTTTGTAATGTGAAGGAAATGAATATACTTAAATAACATAGTAAGGAAAGGAAATTACTAAATTATAGTTTTGTTATTAGCAACAATAAAGCCATTACCCGCTGTTCACAAAAGTAAAAAATTATATTTTTAAAAGGTTATTCCAAATGTCATAGTATTAAAGCATAATTAAAATCAGTATAAAACCTGGAAAGGAAGGTCAAAGAAGGCATACGCCCCCATCCCTGAAAATAACACTGGTGAACTGGTATCAACAGATGAGGAGAAAGCTGTGGTACTCAACAAAGTTTTTGCCTCAGTCTTCAATGAAAACTCTCTTCCCATACACCTTGAGTGGATGGACAGCCAGATAGGGACTGCAGGAGCAAAGCATCTTCCACTGTAAGTAAAGATTAGAGTTATGACCCCCGGAAGAACCTGAACACGCAGGGAACACAACACCATTGGACTGTGGAGGAGTCCAAAACAAGCTTGTTTTGTCTCAAGCATTCTGACTGTTGTGACAGAAAAGTTGTGATTGGAAGAGAGGGTCCTGCAGAGGTGGGGCAGGGCTCTTCTGAGCCAACTTCTGGTTCCACCTGGAGACCTGTGCTCAGCATGTTCAAGTTGAGTCCCACCCTCCCACTCACTTCGTGGAGGATTCAAAAGGGGCTGGCTGGGCATGTGCCCAAATGTCTGGTTTGCATAAGGGGTGTGCAGCAGGTCAACTAGAGAAGGAAGTGGAGCAGTCCCTCTCCCCTATCTTCTATTTTCCCCTTCTTTCTCTTTTGCTTTCTCTGTGTTATTGCCTCAGATCCATTGCAGGATCTAAGAACTGATGATATCATTTGTTCTCTTTCTTTTTTTTTTCCTTTATTGCTCTCCTCCCTTGCTTTGTCTGGGCAAAGTGCAGCTATCATGTTCTATTCTGTACTCCATACTGAGGTTTGTTGAGGGAGTGGGGAACTTGTGGAAATGTTTGGTAACTAGTTAGCCAGCGCCTTTGAGAATCAGTGTGCTGTGGCTCGGTAGCCAGCACTTGTAAGAAGTTTATCGTGGGAGTTTGGAAGTTACTGAATAGTACTGTAAAAGTAAGGGCTTGTTAGCAACATTCTTGAGACTAAATAACGGGCTAGTTGCCAGAGTTAAGGCAATTATAGAATAAAAGCATAAAAGTTCCCTGACATATGGACTGGTGTTTTTCTTCAGCCTGAGAAGCACTTATAACAAACATTATGACCCCTATGAAGGGGTTGTGGCAGGGACCTGATGAGATGCATCTCAAAGACTTAAAGGAATTGGTTGATGTAGCTGCCAAGCCACTCTCCATGATATTTGAAAAGTCATGGCAGCCGTGGGACGTCCCACGTGACCGGAAAAAGGGAAACATTTTACTTATCTTTTAAAAGGATAAAAAGGAGGACCTGGGCAACTACCAACCAGTCAGCCTCACCTCTGTGCCTGGGAAGATCATGGAACAGACCTTTTTAGATGTTGTGCTAACACACAAAGAGGACAGGGAGGTGATTTGAAACAGCCAGCAAAGCTTTACCAGGGGACAGTCCTGCCTGACCAAACTTGTGGTTTCCTATGATGAATTTACTCCATCAGTGGACAAGGGAAGGGTTACAAATGTCATCTGTCTGGACTTCTGTAAAGCCTTTGACAAGATCCCCCACAACACGCTTCTCTCTAAGTTGGAGAGAGATGGATTCAATGGATGGATTGTTAGGTGGATAAGAAATTGGTTGGATGGTCACACACAGAGGATAGTGGTCGATGTCTCAAAGTCCCGATGGACATCAGTGACAGGTGCTGTCCCTAAGGCCTCCATATTAGGACTAGTGTCATTTAATATCTTCATTAAAGGCATAGAAGAAGGGATTGAGTGCACCCTCAGCAAATTTGCAGATGACAGGGCTGGTTGCCACACCTGAAGGACAGGATTTCATCCAGAGGGACCTGAATAAGCTCAAGAAGTGGGCCTCTGGGAAAGTCATGAGGGTTATAAACTCCAAGAGCAGGGTCCTACATCTATGTCAGGGCACCCCCTGGTGTCAACACAGGCTGGGGGAGTGAACAGATCCAGAGCAGCCCTGCTGAGAAGGCCTTTAGCGTGCTGGTGCATGAGAGGCTGGACACGACCCAGCAACATGCACTTGCAGCCCAGAAAGCCAAGCGTGTCCTGGGCTGCATCCAAAGCAGTGTCGGCAGCAGGGCAAGGGAGGAGATTCTGCCCCTCTGTTCTGCTCTGTTGAGACCCCACCAGGAGTGCTGCATCCAGCTCTGGGGTCCCCAGTACAGGAAGGACACGGACCTGTTGGAGTGGGTCCAGAGGAGTTCCACCAAGATGCTTTGAGGATGGAGCACCTTTCCTATGAAGAAAGGCTGAGAGAGTTAGGGTGGTTCAGACTGGAAAAGAGAAGGCTTCAGGGTGACCTAATTGTGGCCTTCACTACCTGAAAAGCGTCCACAAGAAAGATGGAAGGAGACTACTTATAAGAGAATCTAGTGACAGTAAAAGGGGGAATGGCTTCAAACTGAAAGAGAGTTAAGTTTAGCTCAAATTGGAAAGATCAATATTAGGAAGAAATTCTTTACTGTGAGGGTGGTAGAACAGGTTGCCCAGAGAAGTTGTGGATGCCCCATCCCTGGAAAGGTTCAAGGCTAGGTTGGATGGAGCTCTGATCAGCCTGGTCCCTGCCCACAGCATGGGAGCTGGAACTGAAACATCTTTAAATACCTTCCCAACCCAGGCCATTCTATGATATGCAGATAAACAATATTATCATGCCTTTTTTTTTTTCATTTTTTTTTCATTTTTTTCTGCTACAAGGCAAAATAAATTCCCAAAATAGCTGCTGTTGAACTGGAAATAGTTTTCCAATCTTTACTATCAAGGGATTAATATTTATAGGAAAATATTTTGTATTTTGAGGGAGAGTCTCCGGGGCTATCACTGTGCTTTTAGCACTGCAGATGTCTCTGAATGTTTCCTCACAGCCAGTTGCTGTAAAAATAAGGACATACAGATGGAAGTACAGCAAAATGATGCAAAGTTACAGTACCCCAGGCACTAATATTTTATGCACTTTTTAACGTTGCATTTAAAAATTTTATGAGCATCTACTCTGCTAACCAACTCCATCTCTATTCCTGGGGGCTAAAGTGTGGCTTTATATACCACAAGTATTTCAGGTGAGTTGGTTTGAGAACCCAGCAATGAAGGGAAGAAATCTGTTTTCCGATTCCCAGTGGTGGGGTATATCATGTAAGCTGGACGTAGTAGGTTCTGCATTAATTCCTTAAATTAAGTGCTGGAAGAAGCATTGTTTTGGTGATCACTGTGATACCTGAGGCCAGCTGGATGATCAAAAGATCCTTCTCTCCTTTTAATCTGTAAATGTAAACATGGCTGTTTGATTGAGAGTGTCCAACCAAGACAACAAGTACAATACATGTAGTAATCAGAATAGAAAAGTAGTTCATGGAGCCAAGAGCAGCTTCCAAATATTAGTTAAAAAAATGGAAACAGGCTAAAGAAAGGCTTTTAGCATAGCACAAAACCTCCAGTAAATATTCTTTCTCATGTAAATCCTGTATTTTTCATTAAGCCTTTCCTTATTCACAGAGCCTTTCCAAAGTCTGATCACGAAGATATTTACACAAAATTTGCAATGTACAGAACTTATAGCAATGGTTTACTGGTATCTCAGGAATTGGAAGACAGAAGAGTGGTGTGAAGCTATGCTAGCCAGATTCCAGATCCTTACCAGTGCCCAACCATTTCCTTCACCTTCCCAGGGTATTTTCTACGCCATTGAGTGATACAGCTACAAAATGCAGAGCTGATAGCATGGGCAGAATTATTTTGAACATGCTTACCCAAACCTTAATTTAACCTTCATTAGCAATTCTGAATTGGTTGATAGCTGTAGTGCAGCCAAGCTTCTGATGGAACACAGTTTCAAAACATTAGCAGTAGGTGATTTACATTTAAAATTTACTGTACAACCAAATTGCTACTATTATATTAAAGGTGTGGTGATTTATCATAACCCAATTAGCTGAAAAGCCTGGTAATATATATCAGTGTCACTTTAATACACTAAGAAAGCTCAGACTCCTACTAAGATTTTATTTCATTTATTAAAGCAATGCAAAACTTCTTTAAAAAAATGCATGTAATGTCTGCTGACTTCTTAACTATTTTCTAGGAACACAGAAGATGAAACTCGTGTCCATGAGGAGCCTAATCTAACATCTCAGTCTTTCTCATAATCTCACATCCAAACATGCAATGATCACAAGATTCACTGAGGATAAAGTTTGTACTACTCATTTTAATACCATGTCTAGTACTTGTAACAAATACAGTTATCATCTGAAATACTACATATGTCTATGGAAATACATAGTCATGTACAACTATTTAAAATAAAAAATTATAGACATTCTGAGGTATTTTGTCCTTAAATTATGCTTATCCTCAGCATCTACATCATTTTGCTTGTGTACTCCAGTGAACAGCAGTTGAGTATCCAAGTACTTCCAAAGCCTAAATCACCAACACGTCACCAATTAAGCAAACATCTTCATGACACAATCAGATAAAAGTCCACATTGCTACAACTGGAAAGGAAAATGAGGAATATATACTGAAGTGCGAATATATACTCCTTGTTTAGCCTGCTACAGTATGTCAGTTGATGCTGAAGGAAGCACCAATTTTCATGTGCAAATGATTTCCTTGGTGTCAATACCTACACAGTGAATACCAGTTTGAAGATCTCAAATGGGGCTACTGTACCAAGGCAAATTGAAGAGTAGTCCCAGAGGTAATGGTGCTAAGAATCTTAGAAAAATAAACAAATTTTAAAAGTCTATCTGAAGCAACAGTATTTGTGTGTGGCTTAAAAGTCACAGTAGAAATGGTTGACAATGAGATACAATCTATTTTGTTAATTTGAAAAACATCCTGTATACATAAATAGGCTCCATAAATTGCAATTCATAATGAATTCAAAGTAAGAAGTGAAGAGTTGATCATTTTATGATGTTACAAAAGTACATGCGAACTAGGTATTTGATAAAAGAAATAGAAAAAAAATTGGTGAAGTAAGGCAACAAAAGTGTTTGCTGGCATTGATGTTGCTATATTAAAGATTTGCTAACAAAAGGGAAGAGAAGTTTCTAATTGAAGGGTTGGCATAAAACTGTGCTGAATGGCAGGCTCTACCATGTCACCATATCTGTCCAGCAATTATCTTGAATTGCTGAAGCCACCCAAATCATAGCTAGCCAATTTTTTGGGTAAAAAAAGTCTCTTAGAATACAATCATCCACTTCCAGAAGAATGACTAATAATCTCCAAAGCAGGCATTCCCTTCACTCCCAAAAACTTTTATGAAAGTAAGATGCAATTTATGACATTGCAATACAGAGTAAGTAATTTTATCATTTCCATGAAACAGTGACAAAATATATAATCCACAGGACTGTTGGGCATAAAGGTAAACTAAACAGGAGAGGCCCTGTTAAAAATGCCTTTGCAGTGCAGGGATATGTTTAGCCAACTCAGGAGGAGGT
The DNA here is from genome assembly GCA_013398015.1 of Oreocharis arfaki. NCBI lineage: Eukaryota > Metazoa > Chordata > Aves > Passeriformes > Paramythiidae > Oreocharis > Oreocharis arfaki. The sequence continues at coordinate 153,895 of VZRR01005980.1, forward strand.
CTTGTCTATCCCTGACAAGGCTAAGCAGCTGGCTGATTTAGATTCAGAGTGGAAAATCTTGTACTCTTGAAAACCTTAAAGGGAGAGTTGTGCCTTTAAATGGCAATCTGGAAATTCCCCTCAGCAAAGACTTTTATCCTGGGACAATATATTTGCTTACTCACCAGTGGCCCATAAGCTATTAGCTGCCCCCTGGAAAGCTCTTTGAGCAACTCTCTTCTTTCTCCTCTCAGTGATGAAGGCAGATATTTGTGATTGCAGTTTAGAGCACATTTGCAGTCAAAGTAGCAGTTCATCACAGATGACAGCAAAAAGCCATGTTCGGTGAGAAACCACACTGAGAACAGTTTAAAATTCCCTTCAGATAAACCCCTGGCACAAGAAGGACAAAATATTACCCTAGACAAATTAATGTCTCGAGAAGACACATCACCAATCATCCATGTACATCCAGTCATTTGAAAGACGTTCCATGCATCAGATCCTACTGTGAGGTAATACCCCTTGAAAACACTGCACCAGAATGTCTGAATTGGCCTCTGGTTTAGCCATACACTTTCTTACACAAGGCAGGTAAACATCAAAATAGCACATGATTTGTTGGTAGAGAGAATTTGAAACAGAGTGTGCGAAGGTAGGTGCTGCATAGATTATGTCACGATTTACCACGCCAGACCATCCAAATTTACCAACTATCTTGCCGTTGCTCTCCTCCTATGGCTGAAAGTGGGCCAGATGCCTGCAGAAATAATAATTTAGGTCAGTGGGTACCTTCCAGCTGAAGGGGGAGAACATGAAGAAAAGGCCACTTCTGCTCCCTGAGAACAGCCAGGTGACTAGAGAAAACTGAGGGGAGGGCGAGTTGGAAAGGACAAAGGAATAGAGGCTGATGAAAGCTACAAGAGAAAGAAAACACTGAAATACCATCAGAATATAGTGAGTGGGAGATTTAAAGCAGAAGCAAGACCAAGAACAGAGAAGGCTCTCTGAAGGTGAATTTCTCAGGTAGGATTTGTCTTATTAAACTTAGATGTTTACACACTAGCTGTCCACATGTCGACTACTCACCCTAGGCTACCCTCGAGAAAAACAGGTTCTCTAAACCATTTACACTCTAGGAGCATCTGGGTTTTTTTCCTCCCTTGAACATTCAGGGATTATAGATTCCTTTTTCAGAATTTGACATCTACGCTTGTGACCTTTGGGAAGGAATTAGACTCATAACTTGCTAGAATGCATGTAGTGTTACTAAAGAGAGGAAAAATACAGGATTATACAAAAAAACACATTGAATTTGGGCATAGATTTATCCAGATGTTTTTTATACTCTTAAAATTATCGAGGGAAGTTGCTGTTGTTTTCTGTTTGGCTGGTTTCTGAGGGTTTTTTTGAGAAGGACACTTCATTTTCCCCTTAAGTATTTTCTTGGAGAGGTGCAAATATGCTGCATATTTTGAAACATAATAATATGTTTCAACATCAAGATATGTCCTAAAAGCTCTGGATACTTAAGCTAAGCAGATGTTCATATTGTTTTTGTAAAATAAACAGCTAGAATAACCTACGAGTTTTGCTTTATCTGGATTTCAGACTGTGGTAATTGGTTTGGTCATCCCCACATTCCGAATAAGCCATTTCCCTTTGCTGTATTTTTTAACCTTTTCAGCTATTTTGCTCTTTTATCCTTTAGGGAATAGGGCAGCAAACTTCAGAGTAACATTTTCTGCTATATTCAAGGTAACCTACATACTCGCTGCAGTAGCCAATTGATTGTCAAGCATTTGATATACAGACATGTTTTTTTTAAGGTCATTCTACACTTGCAGAGATTTAACCTTCTGCCAATTTAACAACAGGAAAGTGGAACAACCTTTGCCTAATAAGATGGTCTACCCTTGCAACATTTAACAGTGGTAAATATTACCCTCTAGGGTCATATTTTTGTCAATATGTTGAGATCAGAATTTTATCTCAGCAGAAATAAGTTTTGTCCTTAAGTAAATTTGAAAAGGAGGTCATCCAACCATCTGCCATGTGAAATGGACAAGTATCAGCTGAAAAACTTTAAGGTATTATGGATGTCACAAGATATTTCCCCCCTTCCTTCTAAAAAAATCTGTGAGGAAAAATGGAGAAAGGAATCAGTGAGAAAGTAAACTTTTACCAGTAAGGGAAAGAGAGGGGGAAATACGCACATATCTACTTTGTTGCCAATGATGTTTCTAGACAAAAAAAAACCCCAGAAGTTTCTACAAAAAAATGAAGGTGATGCCAAAATGATTTTTGCTTTTACATTTACTTCAAATATTTATAGTTCTGTAGACTACTGTTGTATAGTTATACAATTCCTAGCTAACTCCAGCACTTTTCCTGCCCTGATAAGCAGAAAGACAAAATATGTTCTCCAGAGGCTCTAAGCCCAGGGGGTCCAAGGCTAAATTCTCTGGGAAGCAAGAATGAGCTACTCTCCCAAGATACTTTCTCATAAACAAACTATAGCTAGTACCAAGAGGGGGGTCTGGAAAAGGGTTGAACCAGAAAGGGGAATGACCTCATCACCTGTGCTTCTAATTGGAAATTCCTGACAATTATACTAATTTGATAAATTTATAAAACTGTATTTGCCCCATGTAGGGTGGACATATTTCCATATCTGCCCCTGGAGCCTCTAATTAAAGACCAGCTTTTATATTACCTCCTATACTAATATTGTCTTGAAAGTGTGTTGTTTTGTTTCTAGATCATTAAGGCATCAAAGGATCCAAAAATATGGCTGAAAGTCAGACAGAACCATTCCCGTGGTTCACAGCGTTTGCATCAGGTTCCTCTGTTTCTGTAAGATAGAGCCGTTACCTACTAGTGATACAATAAGTACTGAAATAGAATTATCTGTTTCTTCCAGTTTTATAACTGTAACTAATAGTTTCCAATGCATCTATCTCATACACCATGCACGTGCACTGTTTTTCCAAATATTTTTGTACTGTATCTCTGATGTGCTCTGTAAATTCACCGACCTCTTTAAGCTGGACAGCAAGTGCCCATAGTGTTGATAAATATCTCAACTCAGTTGTAGTTTATAGAGCAAATCCACTTTATTTCCCCTAAAGACAAGTTCTATTTGGTTTTGACTATTCACACTCTTTAAATAATGTCATTTTTGCATTGCAGCATTTCTGAGAGAACCTATATATTTACATTTTAAGGATAGCTTTGCAATCTCTTACTACTAGTTTGTGTGTCTTTGAGAAAGAATGCTTATCATCTCTGCTCCCTCCAAACACTGTTAGATTTGACATCATTCTGAGAGGTTTTTTCACTATTCTTTGAAAAAAAAAAAAAGACTGTAATGTTTAAAAGAGCTTTATATGTTACCAATCATAACTACATTGAAACTGTGTGCTGACTAGTTCTATTCATAACACTTGAACATTACTAAAACATAAACTCAGAGGAGGAAAAGTCATCTTCTATTTCTTCATATTTATTTGTATACTTCTTGGGACTTTGTTCCCAGCTAATTTTTACCTAAGAGTACAGTCAGTAGGAACTTATTTCATATACCAAATAGAAGAACTGTGGCAGAAGCAGAGAATAATAGCATAAAATCTACATTTATAAGAGTAGGTAGGAAGGGTTTATAGAAGGCATGCTAGGGGATTGAAGCAGTGTATGCTCTTCCATCCTCAACCAAAGGGTAACCTCAGAAATGTTGATCTTGTTTTTGAAATGGAATTTGTGTACAAGTGTAAAAGCTAAGTAGCCTTATTTTGCTGACTAACCACTAAGACTGAAATACTTTGTTACTCTTACTTTACTTGATTTGATTTGAACAAATTGATCCTAAAAATCCACGTGCAGTTGACACTTGTTGGAACAAAACTTAAATGAAATGACTAGTATAGAAAATATAATGAAATTGTATAAAACGAAAACCAGAGTTCACTTTTATATTAATGAAGCATTTGGGACAAATCCCTTTTTCTGGCACCTGTAACATAATATAAAGTGCTATAACACAGCACAGTTCGGGGTTTTTTAATGTTTTATTCTTGATCAGAAGCTAAAGCAACAGGGAAAAAAGAGCATTTTGATACCAAGGACAGTTGTTCTGGAATGAAAGAAATTAAATTGTTATAGGACTGCTGACCTGTGTAGAAAAACAGTAGTTTTAGGCAGAATAGGTCCAACATCCATACCATAAAGGGTAAGAAATTAGACAAGAAATTACCTACAAGTAAATATTATGGGTTTGGGGGTTTTTTATTATTAGGACCAGGTAGCAGACACCCATATTCAGCAGAAACTAATTGGTCAATATTGCAAGTGAGAAATGAATTTGGTGCTTACTTGAGATCTCTTGATCCAGTTCTGTGAGAATGAACAACATATGCTAGACAAAAGAGCATATAAAGGCAATATAAATTAATGCTGTTTTGATTTTGGAAATTTTTATCAGATTGCAGCACCAAAAACATTCCCACAGTTAGGAAACATAAGGTTAGCAGTCACTTGGCAGAAGGCTTGTGGACACTAATCTATTCATACCTCACAACCTGCAAGGAAATGTGCAGTGTTACACAACCCCAGCCCAAGGCAGCCTGGGAAGTACTTGCTTTTAATCTGTAAAGAAACAGATCATCTCCTTTCTCTCAGTAACAGTATGTGAGAGAAGACAAGGAGTCTGTGGAGTTACTCCTTCCACAGCCTCAGATTAGCCTTTTCCAGGCTGTACAGCACAGCGGGTATTGAAGGTCTGGCAAAAGACTCTCATGATCTGAACCTTCACAGCTTAAAAAAAAAAAAAAAAAATTAAAAGGAAATCCAGCCATCAGATAAAGGCTCATGATGTGCCCAGGGTGGTCAGAGTGGCTGACACAAAAAGAAGTTGGGAGGCATGCCTGCAGTTGTTCTTCAGGCTATGGACATAATGCACATTTACTGAGTGGAAAAAGAGGAGCCCTCCTCCTGCACTCAAGAATTTTTAAAAAGTAATTGACAAAGTTTCTAAACACTTCAGTCTCAACAGGATTGTCAGATTCATACCAAGCCATTTAAAAGCTCCACAGATTTGAATTATTGAAGATGATTCAGTCTTAAAAAATGCCAAGGCTGAAAAGACCTCCTTGAGGTACTTATACCACTTTCATTTGTGTTGATTGACAAAACATTAAAGGAACAACTCTGCAGCCTGGAAGAAAAGAAAGATAAAAAGTAAACAGCAGAAAAACCAGACCCCTTGAATATCTAAATATTGCTGGACTTTCAGAAAATTTATTTCAGCACAAACACAGAACTCTGCTGCCTTGAAAGGAAGCCTTCAATTTTAGTTGCCACTACCTGAACAAATAAAACTCTAATTGCTGCAGGTATAACTGATGTGGTTATCTTTATTCTAAATATTAGCTGAACTGGTCCAAACCTAAGCATGCATTCCATGAGTAATATAATTTTTTTTTTAAATGTGCAAATGCTTTTTAAAAAAGGGGATTTCCTTGAATTATAAAGGAAGCAGAAGATACCTGTTTTCTTTTGTTTGTAATGAAGATAGACTAACATAGCTCAAGTTTACCTGCTTTTGTAATTAATTTTTAAGAGATAAAAATATTTATTATAGAACAACGTTTATTAAAGACTACGAGGTATTTGGATTCTGCAAACAAAATCCCAGCACAAACCCCTTAGCAGCTGTAGTGAACAAATGACTAAATTATATCATGGCAGAAACATAATTGCCATTACTGTTTCCACAGCCCTTTGTAGATCCTGAAAGCACCACTTCTATAAAACACATGAAAAAACCTAAAAGCAAAAATAAAGGGAAAGGGAAAAGGAAAGAGAAAAGAGCATCTACGATGTTTACAAATGCACAGTGTGAGCATATGCAGACCGTTTATGTACAACTTCCTGTGACACCAAGTTGGTGCACTAAATTATAGGCTGCAGTCACAGGAAGTAACTGCAATGTCCTTTAATTTGCTCATGAAGAATACCTGCCCTTCCCACTTGTGCACAAGGTCATGACCTCAAAAAGGGTTCCCCAGTGATCTCAGTGCTCATTTGTGGAGAAGCATTTTGTGTCAACCGTTCATCTCAAAAATAAAACGACTGCTGGGAGCAGTAGCCACAGTGTGTCTCCTTGTTTCACAAGTGTGCAGCATCTGTTCTGGCTCATAAAAGCTGTATAAGGGATCACCGTGGATGAAGTTTTCCCCACGCTGACATGTTAATGACAGTCTCTGCCTCTCAAATGAACTTATCTTTGGTCTCTACTCAGTCAAAATATTATACCAAGAGCTTTTTTTCCGGTCAACTCAGACTTTAGCCTGCTCCCACTTGTACATACCTGTGGTTGATCTGTCATGAGTAATTCAGTGGACTTAAATGGAGATACTCAAATTTTCAATTTCAGAAGCACGCTGACAACATTTTTGGGATTGGGATCATTGAACTAACATCAATACTTTTGGATTTCTGATTAAAAAAAGAAAACATCTATACACAGATCTGTAAAGCCTTGAAACAAGTGCAGCTACTCTGAGAGCTGTCATGATGCACAACATCAAGAGCCTTCTCATTTAAGTGCCTTGTTATTCTCTTTCTTATTTTCTTCTTTTATCCAGACAAACATAAGTAAAAATGCTTCCATAGGAATATCCTACCACAGGAACATACTTGTCTTGAAATTTCTCTAACCTTATCTTGGTTCTGAAGGATTATAGCAGGAAACACTTAACAATTTACTTCCTGACAGATTTCCACCACCACCTGTTTCTATCTTAAGCATTCCTCACCAGCAGCAACACTTCCACCACACCAGTACATTGACCAGCCTCAATATAAAAGAGAAATGAATAGGGAAAAAGTCCTAAAAATTGTAAATATTTTTCAAGATTCTAGAACCTGTACTCATGTATACAGATATGAGATGTTGAGAAGGAGGTACATGATCTTTCTTATCCTTGGAGATCTTAGAGATTACTTAAGAACCACTATATGGACCTGGCCTCCAAATGTAACCTGCAGCTATGGCCTGACTATACATCAGATGAGATGAAAAAATGGACGCCTCCAGGAAGTCTGTAAAAGCAAGTAGGATTGTATCTGTGGGCCCAGGTCTCTTGTTAAAGATGACCTGGGGATCAAGATGGTGAACCTGCCCCATGGTGCGATCCTGTCAACTGAGATCTCAAAGCCTGAAGCAGCTGCAAAGAAAATGAAAGGGAAATGAGTTAACTCCTTGCCTTGCTCTAATTGTCTTTCACTCAAAAACTGTATTTTCTTGCCACTCTTCAGAAAAAAATAACATCTGAAAGACAGTAGAGGGGATAGACTATCTGATGATATTACCGATGGTATCTAGGTAAGATTGGTTTAAAATTAATTACAAAACTAAAATAAGAATTCTAGATATTTCTCTCCTGACATGTAAGCAATGAAACGCATAAGGATGCATTGCATTGTAAATATTATTGAACAGTTCCCTCTCTCATAACCTGAAATTTTAAAGGTCAAACATACATTAACTGAAGGGGAAAAAAAAAAAGAAAGCATTGCCACTGCAGTGTTGTTCTCCTTGAGAAGAGTCACTGATAAATTTATTTCTGTAACCAAGTAAGCTGCCTCGGTTAAAAGTAGAGTGATATGAACTATGCTTTTAAAGCTATCAGTTCTAGAAAATTAAATCTGTGAGCTTTGAAAACTGCTTAAAATTTTACATTCTCCGGTACATCAGCAGTAGGAGATACTGTGCGAAGACTATTATGAGTTTTCATTTCAGCCTAACATGACTTTTTTTTTTCTAAGTACTTACTGGTTTGCAGAAACAGCATTCCAGAAAAAAAAAGGCTGTTCAGAAAACGGACATCACTGAGCAAGAAAGAAATCTGTCTATATTTTCAGAAATTCACACCCTGAATATTTTTGCACATCAATGCGTAAATCATTGGGGCAAATGTGCATACAATTAAAATACAATAAAGTGTATATTCATGTGTATGAGTACATCCAGTTACACTTCTAGAACTTACCCATACCCCTTGGAAAAAAAAGCCTATTGTATTCAAAGGTATTCAGGCAGCTTTTCCAGGTTCTTGCCTACAGAAGTGCCTGGATCATTTGCTGTCCAAACAGACATGAATTACAGCAGGATAGAGAAAGGTAAGAACAGAACTGAGTTAATTTCGAAGTGGCACAGAGTGAAATGCTGCTCCACAGACATATGAGTAAGCTACAAATGAATATATGGACCACTAAGACATTCCCATCTTCTCAAATTATTGAGACAAGCTAACCTGCTAGAAAAGTACAAGTATAATCATAATGAAAATTAAGATCTACTATATTTCAGTGACCATGACTGGACAGTATTTCAGATAAATCGAAGAATACACGTTTGCAGGAAAATATCCATTAATGATTTTGACCCAGTAGTCAAAGTCGTTTTGACCCAGTAGTGATCACACAATTACATATGTAAACACTGAAGATTTTGGGTGTGATTCTTGTCTCCATTTACGTAAGTGTGTACTTAAGGTGAGTAGATACTGCACTCTTTTATTCTGTGGGCAAGAAAAAAAGGGTTTTGAAATCAACACCAGGTCTAGCACACAATATCTGATATCCAATACATTTTGTGAGGAAATGTCAAATCTCTGCTTTTATACCCAGTGCTGCCATAATTCTTTTAGAAGACCAGGTATGTAAGAGGGAGGAACTCACACAACTTGAAAATGAGTATTAATTTCTTAATCAATGGTAAAAATAGGTAAAAGAATGGAGGAGAACACAAAGGAGATCAGAACAGATGGAGGACAAGAGAAATGATAATAATTAACAAAATAAAATAGAGAGAAATATTATTTCCTCTTTGGTGGTATTGCAAATAATAAGTATGAGTAGTCAGTATTGTGCAAGAACAAGGACTTTTCCGATCTATAATTCAAGCATGCATTATGATAAGTTTAAACTGGTGCTTCAAATATGGAAACCCAAGTGTTTACAGATATAAGTGTAACAGTTGAAGTGTACAAATAAAACAAAAAATGAAAAAAAAAAAAAAAGGAAAATGAAAAAAACCCAACCCATGTGTCTATTTTGGTGTCCATTCTGGAGGTCTATTCTGTCAAGGTTGGCAAAGAATCCTTCTCACACATAGTGGATGCCCCACTATGAGAAGGAAGAGAGACCTCATCCTTAATTTCAGCACCAGGGGGCCAGCTTTAAGAAGCCTGCTAACTTTTAGTTTTTGCTAGTAGGTGTCTAAACTTGTCAGGAAGCTCTGCCGAAGTCCATTCCCCTTCGGACACTGTGCTAAGCAGCCAGAAACTGATTTCAACATGCTTCAGGATGACCTACTGAAAGGAGTTCTCCTGCACTGGAGTGAAACTGTTCAAGAATTTCATGCAAAAATCATAAAGGGAAACATTCTACAAATGAAAATGCGAAAGTCAGATATGCAGCACTTTTTTCAGGCAATTTGAGATATGGGGCTACAATGTTTCCTTACCTGAGTTTTAGGCAATTCTTATTTTTGTATATATGATTAATACTTACAGTTCTAAAAGATAATATCTACACATAATTTAGAGAGAATTTAAAGAATACTTGTGATTTTGGTGATGCCTTCCTAATTGCAAAATACCTTGAGCACACTTTTAGAGGTTTAGTAAATTGCATTTTCTACTCTAAACCACTCAAGTATGTCAGGCTTCATAATTTCTGCTTTTTCAAGTACCATATTGAAATTATTGTAGTTATCTAATTTTAAATTTTAGGTTTTAAGGCTAAATGGTTTTTGACATTTTAGATGGAAACAATTCCTTTTTTGCATTCTGACATTAATGTAAAGACAGTTGTCAACATTCAGATATCTTTTTTTTTAGTCTAATCGGAAGTGTGATCAAGTAATTTTTGCTGTGACTGTGTAGCCTTTGAGTTTTGCTAATTATTTCATACTGGTAGTTTCACTATGATCTGCCAAGAATCATTCATGTTAAAGGGAAGCAAATAGTCAATTTTTTGATTCAATGGAATAAAAATATGATGTTAAGAGATACTCATTCAAACTGAATTGCATCCTGTACTCTAATACCCATTATAACTTAAACATTTTGGCATTCAAATCACAGAATTAGGAATTATCTATTTGCTTTAGATATTCACCAACTGATACACAGCTAATTGAATCACATAACCATTGCTTTCATTTAATAATGAATAGATTAATTTAATATATTAATATGTAATGTATACATAATAATACTAAAATTGATATGTTCTATTTAATAATGAGTTTCATTAATAATAATAGAAAAATTGTTCTACTTGTATCAATTTTATTATTTCAGTACAACCCTATGTGGCTACTTAGTATCTATACAGAAGTGTATGTATATGTGGTGGTAGATATGAATCTTCTGCTACACAAACCAGCAAAAAAAAATTACCATCAGAATATAGTATTCATAATATGTCTAATTAAAAAAAAAATTAACATGTTCTTAAGTCAGATTCTGAAGTTTGATTAAGTGTTACATAGCTAATACCACCACTGACTTCTAATGTGGACACTCAAAAGAAAAACCATTTTTTTCTCCATTAAAACAAAATATACTGGCACAATTCAAGAAGAAATGACAGTGGATGCTTCTGCTCTCCGATTTTCATCATTCGATTCTATTTCTAATGAAATATATTCTAGGAATTGTAGAATGACACGTTGATAAAATACAAAGGCATATTTTACAGTGGCCTCTTGGAATAAGGCTACTTGAAAAGCTCTCAAGGGAAATAGATTGTCTAATGCTTGCTATATTGCAACATTTTATCACCCACTTCTCATTTTTCTTACTAGTAAGGACTCATAAGAACAAAAAAACCAAAAAAGCTACTCATTTCCTAATAAATTTGTGGTTCAATAAAAGCTAGATTTAAAAAAGACCACATTCCAGTTTGTATTTCCAAATCAATCTCTATTTGCATTTTATTTTCTACAGTCTATGTCTAATTAAGAATAAGTCCTAGATCTACAGAGGAATTTGACACCAAAATACTTAATGTTGAAGCAACCTGGCCACACAGTGGATAGAATTGCCTTGTGTTATACACCCACCTTTAGCAAAATACAGGACGAGTCTCATCAGCGGACTGAGCATTGTCTATAGAAAAGCCTAGAAGAAGAGCTGGTTTATAAACCTGGCTCTTACCAAAACAAAAAGTGCTTCATCTCATTATAACTACACAAGTATGTGTGTTGAAGACACACAGATCCAAAGTTTCTCAGGGAAAAAAAAAACATTTAACAAGCCATTGATTTGAAAAACAAACTAAAAAAAGAGCTAGTGGGGCACCTGCAAGGGTCATGACATCACAACAATGACCATAGTTGCAGAAGAGCAAATTTTGACAAAGCAAGTAGCTTCGGATTTAAAAGACAACATACAAATTGAATACTGAAAGAGGGCTTAGGCATGCAGGCCATGGGACTTAAAGTAGAGAATAACTCTTCTCAAGGCAGGAGTTTCAATGTCCAGCCCACTTTTGCTCGTCAGTACTATCAATGTCAGCAGTATTTAACTATCTGCCCTCCTACAAAGGCTCTGGTAGTCCTTGGCAGCTGATGGTAGATGGGATGTGAAAGCAACAAGATCTCTAGGTATGTGTGAGATCTATATAAAAAAGGGTATGGACACAGATGTTAAAATCTTGGGATACTGATTCGAAATGCGAATTCTGTGGATGGCTCCTATGGCTCTGAAACTCTTCCGAGCACAGTCTCAGCACCTGGCTAGTTCACCAGGTCCTCTGACAAAGAGGATTGGATTTCTAGGGTGAGGCAAGGGGAGGAACACACTGCTGCTGTGTCACACTGTGTGCGAAGCTGAGCAGTAAACCTTAGCAGGCACATGTAGCTGAAACTTTACTCAGGTTCTAACAAGAGCACGTCCTGGGGGTTATTCATCCTCTAACTCATATATTCTTCAGAAAATCACTGGAAAGATAGACAGGACATTAATTCATTGGTGAAAACAAGCCCGATGTTTTCAAGCAGCAAGTATTAAAAAAAAAAACAAAAAACTTGAAATATATGGTAACTGGGAGCACTGACAAAGAACAATACAGTTCTGTGGACTTAAGCTACCTCGTGGCTTGCAGAACCAGTGGCTTTTAGAGACTGTTTGTTAATGACAGTTTGCAACACTGTGGTAAACCAAGGCCTGTAATTTGCAGATTTTATTTTTAGAAATACTCATTGGAGCACTGTGGCATTAACGGCTATGAAAAAAGAAATAAAAGAAAGGGGGGAGGAAAGAGTCCATGCAAAATTAAAAGCCTTTCAAGTTCCCTGAAAAGAGTGTTTCAGAAAATGAGGTTCTCCTGTTTTTTAGGGGAAGGATAGCAGCCTCAATTCAAGGACATAGCATATGCAAAGCACATTCAGTGTGAAATGCCTGACATTGTATCACATTCATAAAAAGCTGCCGCTAGCAAAATAGATAGCCAAATTGAAACACACACCCCATTTCTATAAAAAACAGAAAAACTGGTGTCAAGATGAAAAGCAGACTCTTTTCCAGCTGTCTTTACTCAGCACTGTAGTCAGAATCATACCGAAAAACAAGACAGTCCAGCCACAATTAACTCTGAATGGTCATTAAAGGCAGAAGATACTCCTTCACGGCTTAATTTAATTGTAATTCCTGGCAACTGGAAAGTCTTTTAACATTTTTGGAATACAGATGTGTTTCCAACAGTTTCTCCTCTTTGCTAAAATGCTCAAGTAGCCATTTTTGAATTGGTTTCTTTCCAGAGCTGACAAGTCCTGTCACAGTTGTTTTTGTCAAGAGGCGCTGAAACCCCACTAGGTCATTGTAGTTTTGTTTTCTGAACCAGACTTATTTGTGTTCACTGTTTCACCTCGAATTGTCAATTGTAAAATTACATGCTGTCTTAAAAATTATCCTGACATTAGCAAATGCTCCCTCCCTCAGTGCCTGTTGAAAGCCATGCTGTTTGCTAATGTGACAGTGCAACTTGCATCCCTTTCTTTTGCTTTTTACAATTTCCTCAATTCATTAGTGTTTTCCTTGCAAATGTGCAGACATGAACTGCACTAAACAGCCTCCAGAAAATAATAAATAACCAAACGAAAAGTCACAAAAAGTAAACCAAACATTCTCCTTTCAAGTAGCACCAGATAATTCAAAACTGCCAGGTCTAAATTAACTGGGAAAGCACTGATTGTGGACCTTAACACCGCTCAATCTGCTGGACCACCTATTTTCAGCAAAAGGAATGGAAAAATTCAGCCCTCTTCCTCACATCTTCTTTGACCTCAAGAGCAATTCAACAGTGCAAAATGAGAGTGGGTTCATCTCTTATCTAGGTAAAATCCAATATGACACAAAGTTCGACTTCAAATAAAACACAGCTCAGTCACTGGCAGCACTCTCATCACCATGGTTCAAAGTTTAAAAGCATGCACAAATCCTTACAGACTCAGACTGCAAGTCACTCACATATGTACAGACCCATCAGTGGCTTTATTTAACATGAATATTCCCTTGCAATTCATAGCTTGACAACAGCATTACTTCTAGAAAAGCATAGAGGAGCAGCATCAGAAGTCCTTATGACCGCCCAGAGAGTTCAGGGGACTCTGGATCAGATAATAATCAGCAGCCAAAGAATCAGAATATTTTAGTACTTTGTTCTCTTTAAATTACCACCTGCTTCTGAAAACAATTTCAAAAGACCTAGCACAGGAGATCTCATTACGACTCTCATGGGTGGCTGCAGTGAAAAAAAAAAGAAAAGCTCTTTCAAGATTGAATCTTTTTATTTCTCACCACAACTACTGTGAGACCACCTGCCTTTTATGCACTGTTTGTAAAGCTGGTGTCTTAACTGTCATGAAATAGTTTCCATTTCTCTGGCTGAGAACATTTAACATCACTGAGTTTTCTTCTCATTGTGACACAAAGGTTTGCACTGAAAGCATTTCTGCAATCTCTTCTCCCCTGAGTCAAATCCTGCCAAGTTCTGCCCATTCCTCTCAAATGGCTTCTGGCATTGTGCAACAAGGCACAACTTATTTGAGAAAAACAAGAAAGCAAAATACACTTTGAAAATTTGTGTTGCATAGTGTGGGGTGCGATTTGTCCTACTTGTATATGCATCCTCTTCCTGATTCCTAAGCAACGTGGGCATGAGTGTAAACATAACAAGTGTTTAGTATTTTATTTCACATCATCCTAAAAAGTTGACTTTTTCCCTCTAGTTCTTTTAAAAGAAACCCTACTTGGTACAATTTTAAAATTCCTTATTTACTAATACTAATACCAATGACATACTAATACCAGTAGCGATAATAATACTAACAAAAAGGCTTCAGAGCCATAATGAGCCCTGTGCAAAACACCTCCTTAGTCTGTCTGAAATCCTTCTACTTGGAATCTCCACTGCTGTGGAGATCAAAGCACAGAGGTGACCAGGCTCTTGGGTGCCAGATGGGTTATACATCAGTGAGTAGAATTCACAGTAGAATTTACACCAGTTTTATTTGCCACAAGCCTTATTCATGGCACGTCTTCCCTATTTTTCATTGTTTCACTCTGCTTAGTCTAAATCATGTTGCATCACTGAAAAATGACTGAATGCGTAATTTCCGAGCTAAAATATCTTTCAAAGTGTGTAAAGATTCACAAATAAATTTGCCAAGGCTGTGCTTTCACTTGCTAAGCAAAACAGCTAAAACCATTGTGGTTTTTTTCCTTGAGCTATTATAGATTCCTTCCTTTCCTTCCTGCATCTCTGATCTATTTATAAAGGCCTTTATGTGCAAACAGTATTCATCTATCATTAATTTTTTATTCCACAACAGTAGTTTTGAAGGATAATCAGTTAACTTCATTTCTCTTTAACATCTTCTAGGCTTTGTAGACATTGTTTTTAAAATAATAGGTTTCCATGATTTTATAAGCTGTCTCTCTCAGTTCTACCTGCCCCTATACATGCCCTCTTTACAATTCTTGTAACTAAGCTATAAATACAAAAAAAAAAAAAAAAAGTAAAAATACACAGACTGAATTTTCACTTACTGAAAAATGATAAAGTAATGGTTTATTAATTATTAAAATCAATGTGAATTCTACCATGGTGTAGGCACATACTATTCTCCATTAAGTTTTGAGGGGTTTTTTACTGTTATAAATATCTACAAGCCAAATGTCAGTCAGATCATAAAGAAGATACGCCGTGCTTCTGACTGAATAGTACATCTAACTTGAGTATCTACCTCTGTCTGTGGCAAGTACACCAGCTCCCTACATTCACTTGGAAAGGAATCAGAGTGAAGAGTTTGGTGATCTAGGCATCCCACCTACAAATGCTATTTAGAGTTTTATTTGCTGGACTTGCATTACCAAATGGATCACTGTACTCTGAAAAGACAGATCCCTACTTTCTCTTGCTGTGCCATATCTTCATGTTAGTCTGAAACATCACAAAGCAGCAGCACTCACTGTCACATAGCACAGAGCTTTTAAGTGGGCTTAGGCCCCTCCTGAAATAGGACAGTCCTGATGATAGTCTCTTTTAACATTGAAAGCAGAACACCACACCAAAATCCACAAAACTAGTAAGTCACCAGGCTGGGAAGGGTGGTTCTGGGTGAAGCTGTGAGAGCTCCTATCCCCACTAGATTTCTTTTCAGGAGCATTTGCTCTTTGTGGAGTCTTGATACAGGAGCATCCCTGAGTCAGAGAGGGGAGAGGAGAAATCTGTTCCACTTTCTATTTCTCCCTGCTGAAGGGGAGGCAGGTAGGCAGCCCAACCCCAGGAAGATGCATAGCAGGGAGAAGCACAAGATTAGTGCAGTAAATACTGAAATAGCCACTGAAGATACAAAGGTTGGTATTATTTACAATCTTTTAAAAGCATTATAATCATTATTCTAAGTATTATGGGACAGTCCAGCTAAGAAGCCCATGTGTCAGGAGGGATGTAGAATGAAGAGTTCTTTAGGTAGTAAAATCACTCAGCAGGAGTTTGTGTTCCCCTTGACAACATTGTAAGAGATGGAAAGAGAAGATCAACAGCTCTTCCAATAAATGGGCACTTCCTCTATTCCATGCAATGGAGACAAGGGAGACCACTATTTTATCAAGAAACTGGTATTCTTGGATTTTCTTTAATCTAGAACTGAATGTACCATTAAAATGAAATATAGTATGACCAGTCCAGACCACCCTTTTCATTTCCTTATATTTCTTTCCATCTTAAAAATGGAAAATTAAGAAGTGCTGAAGCACAATTCTTAAGCCCTCTCACAGACGAAAATGGCTGAAGTGGGACAGAAGGAAATAACCAATTCTTCATTAATTTCTCTCATTGCGTTGACCACTGCTGTTTTAAAATGATGCCCCATTTCAATAATAACATATCAAAAACCCCATTAATATGGGTCCATCTTCATGAAGAACCTATAGGATGGGAACACTATACAAAACAATGTTATAATGTATTATTACAAATTTCTGATGTTTCTAATAGAAGAATGAGATCTCTGAAGAGAGCTCTGATGAAAACTTATAGAAAAAAATAATCTTTAGGCCTTTCCTTTCCAAACGTAAGCCAACTAAGTTTTGAAGGATAAGTGTGGCTATTTTCCTATGGGAATCAATATATTTTACACAATTTTCTATTTCCTACGCTATGCAACCCTGTACTGAGAAACAACTGAGAGAGATTCAATGGCAGAGGTTAATAACCTGAGAATATATCACGTCTAAGACAGACTATTTGTGCATGCCACAAGTATAATACCTAAGTATGCTGAAGGGTGAAAGATAAAGATTAGGCACTCTATAAATGTGTTTTTATGTGCAAAGTCTACAATTTAAAAGTTTCCCATTTATACAGACTCAAAAGAATCCTTTGAAGGCAAAAAAAAAAAAGAGCTTCTTTGAAGTGCTTCTCAATGCACCTGGCAAATTAGAAGTAAGAAATTAAACAGATTTGGTACTGGCAGAAGAAGGACTAATTAACGTAACCAGATAGGTGGCAAGCTTCGAATATGGCTGTCGTAGTGTACTGATGTTAGCAACAAGGGATGAATGCAGGTACTTAAAAAAAAATTAGACCGTGAATAAGTCTCTGAACTGATAGAAAAAACAGAGAGTACAAAGTGCTTTATGTTCTAGAAGCCTGTTTTACTCCCTCCATTAGCTGCAGAGGGATTGCCTCACATGCAAATTGCATGCAATGTGAACTGCATCCAGCTGAAACGGAAGACTCTGGTAAAGCAAGGCCTAACTATGACAATACATCCCCAGAAAAACTGATGACGTTATGGTGATGTTACTATGCAGATAAAGGGTCAAACAGCTAATAACCTCATGGAAATATGCTCATGCTCCTTAAGGATTTACTAAAGGTATCACCTTGTGCTCTGTCCCATTTCTGTCCACATCATGTTTTCTCTTAGCTAACACCGGTCAATTATCAATGTCAGCAGGCCCTATGTTGCTCAGCACTCAGACCCCAATGGCATGGAAACATCTAATTAATGCTGTCTGATATTCCAAACACATCTTCAGGCTCATTTCTTGAGGATTACTGAAAGCTTGGGGTCATGAGGTATAACCAAAGTTGTATTTAAAAAAAAATATGCTGACATGATAATGTAGTCTTTGAGCGGCATTAAAGCCAGAATACCCTTGTTTCCAGTTGACAAACAAGGTGGAAATCTAGTAGCCCAGCGCCTGGGCTTTCTGTGCCCCATGTAAAGAGCATTAGAGTTGGTGGAAAACCTTTTGTTGAGTTTGGGCGAAGTATTTACTAAAGCAAGAGGAGTTCCTGGGGCTGGGCAACTTATTTGGATTCAGAAACATCACTCATCTTGTATGTCTTTTTTTTCACACCAGCAGAACAGCAGTGAAGGCAATCAGTATGAACAGCAAAAGTAAATGCTTGGAGGGGACTTTGGAGCTTCCCAAATGATTTCTTTCCTCTCCTCTGCTAATGTCTTTTATTTGAGAGTTATTGAAGGCTGGACTATACACACTAAGAAATTTCCAGAAACCACTGAAACCAGATATATGTAATGCAACTCTTAGAGTTGCAAAGATTTTTAATATCTTGATCAAGTCTCAGTTGAAACTTCAGCGACAGACTCAGCAACACAACTACTGTGGTTCACCTGCCACCTTTCTTTCTTCCCCAAGGCATGGTCCTTAATTCATATTCATTTAAAAGGGAAATCTCTCTCTACTCCATACCTTCCAAACCATCATTGGTGTGTACAAATCATGACTTGGCACGAAAAGAACCAGAAAACCTCCATTTTGTATCATACCTTGTATCACCTTAATGGCTTATGAAGATGTGATTTCACTTATTTGAATGGGAACCCTTTTTTTTTATTTCTACCAATCGGTGTTAAGAGGGTTTTAATGCTTGTTTAATGAAGCCTGGAGAAATGAAGATGTTACTCTGCTTCTGTCTGTTTAGCTGCTTTGTTAGAATTTACAATATCTCTTATAGAATTGTGCCCATTAGTTTTTCAGCAGCAATATTTTTCAGTTTCACCACAATTACAGCATATGCTAATCCTCTAAAGAAAGTCCTGCTCTTCGCAGGATGCATTGTAAACAGCCTTCCTGAAGGCTTTGCCTTTTAATCTCATTACAATGATTTATTTGCTTTTATCTGCTTTCTCTCTGAAAACAGGTATTTAAAAGGGATGTTTATAAATTTATTAAGGTATTTGTGTACTGAAAATTTTCCAATGGAATACATGAATGTTCTTGTTAAACACCAAATACTGTTCAAAAATGTAATTTTAGAAAATAACATTCAATTTATATAGAAGTGAATGGAATATTTTGAATGTATTTTTAGGACTGCTTTTCATTCATTAATTCTTTTTCCTCTTTCCCCCGCTTCTTTTTAAAGTAATATGGAGTTTAGTTATATTAGGGGTTGTATTTATAAAAACCTTATTTGTGTTATCATGCGATCCTGCCTTTTCAATTCTCTTGGCTGGAGTATTTGGGCTGTTATCAATTGCTTCACTGAATATTACAATATTTGATACAACAGGTATTTCTTAGCTTAAACATTCAATTCAACTATCTACCCTGAAGGTAAAGGTTTGTCGTTGATAAAAATGAGCTTCCTTTAGGGACAGCTAAAGGTCGTGGTGATATCTTTCAAAGGATGTAAGGCAGTAACAATTTGAGTTTTCAGTTTCAAAGAATATTTCTTCGACCCTTCTTCGTAAAACATTATAGTAAATGTGGGCAGGATAAATTTAATAAAATAAACCAAAAAATGTATTTCACTGCACACAGTTGCTCCCTTGGGGTACAGGGAAAATAAACATGCGACAGATGTTAGTCATTACTATAAGGTGTGGCAATGGCACGGCAAAGGGAACACTCTGGAAACCTATAAACATTGCAACTTCTATATAGTAGGCGTGCAGCATATGCTTTCAATGCCATTCCTAGATCATTTTAAACAAGTTTTGTTTTTAAAGCTGTTTCTTTTCATTTCAGTCACATCTCTTGTCCTGAGAGTGGAAAGCGGATGGAGTAGGGGAAGTAAAGGATGCATCTGAACACAAAACTAGCACGGTACCTTCTCTATGAGCTTCCAACAGCAGCTCCACCTGTCCCTCCTTCCACTGACTTCTCTCACTGACTTTGGAAATTCTTGTGTGAAAAACATCCTGATGATGAATACTGAAAATATTTCGCTCTAGAACTGTCTTACACAGATTCCAGAGCCTTGGTGAAGACTGAGTGTGAGGGGGTGTTGTACTTCTCGGTTTAGACCTGCAGGTTTATTTGGGAACTCTCTTTTTTTTTTTTCCAGAGTTTACCCACATATTATGCTGGCCTGGAGTCTCAGTAAATACGTCTGAACAAGGAGAATAAATAATACAAGACTTTTAATACTGTCGTTGCTGAGATCACAAAGGACTTTTCTAAACAATTGTTTTGAAAACTTATTTTTCTCCTTGAAAGCTTACATTGTTTCTCTCTGTTACTTCTATTAAAAGTCCCCATAAGAGCAACAACATCCTTCAGGACTAGGTAAAAACAATCAGTGTTCAAAGCAAATCATGATCTGAATCTGCAACATCAAAACTTTGCAGAGTTATTAAAATTCATGTTCTAGAAGATATAGCTTGATATTCTTTATTGCATCATTTGGAACAGGAACCAGTTTTTAAATGTTGCTGGAAAATACATTAGAAAAGTGTAATCTGGTTTGCTTCCTTAGTCAGGAGGTTTTCCTATTGCATAACTGTTCGGAAGGAGCTTTTATTTACTTATAAATAAAAAAGGTCCACTCCAAACTCTTCACACATTGTTTTCAAAGCTTTCAAGTCTTGTTTTGGCTATTTACTTGGACTTCTTGATGGTGAAAAAACACCCACATAAAATATGATAATGAAAATCAGCATAATGCATAATTTTTGTGCAACTTCAGCTGCTCTAAGTCAGCATGAAGCCTTGCGACTCCTACAGTTGACAATGTGTTACAGAGGGGTCAATATTTCCAAAATGGTTTTTTTCACAATAGGAACTATTAGAGTATCTGAATATTGGCTGAGATTTCTAAACATAATTGGTTTCTCTAAAAAGGTCAGTTTTTCTTTGAACAAGTTTTAAGTGCAAAATAAAAACCAGTGTTCTAGGAGGGTAAAACCAACAAATTCCGGATTTGCTCCAGATGGTGTGGAGGTTTGAGGTTTTTCTTTAAGTAAATCTATCTTCCATATCATAATTTCAAAACCTGGGTAAATGCTAAATAAATAAATACATAAACTATTTGGAAACCTTTTGTTAATATCTTGTTTGAAGAGTTCTAGCAACTGTTTACAGACCTGATGAAGGTCAACAGGAAAAATATAACAAAAAGATATTCAGTGATAATAACTACAGGGCTCAAAACCTCCAGACAATCATGCTACTTGTTTTCTGTACTTGTCTAAATAGATTTCAAATAAAAACAGGTTATTTGAAATAACATAAATAATAGATTTATGAAATAAATAGATTTATGAAATAATAAATTTATGAAATAAATAGATTTCAAATAACAACAAGTGCCAATTGCTGCTCGAGCACCACCTGTGCATCGGTCAGCGGGTCCAGCAGACTTGATGGAGCCCTGCTTTCCTGGAGATGGCTGAACACCTGTCTGCCCCTGAGAACTGGTGAGTGAATTTCTCGTTTTGCTTTCCTTGCATGCAATAGTTTTTGCTTTCCCTATTAAACTGCCTTGATCTCAACCCATGAGTTTTCTCACTTTTACCCTTCCCATTCTCTCCCCATCCCGCTGAGGTAAGTGAGTGGCTGTGTGGGGCTTAGTTACCTTCTAGGGTTAAACCGCAATAGCCTAACTGCAGGTAATTAAATTTGAAAGAGTGCTGTCTAAAGACACAGAAAACAAGTAGATCGAATCCAAAACTCTGGATTCATTCAGATGTAGGATTGTCAGATGTGGTTTTTCCCTTGACGTGGATATTGAATAAATCTGTGATGAAATTGTTTCTCACTCTCCATCACCCAATGCAATACATGATTTCCTACCACACACCTTTTCATGCACTCTTTCACTTAGCCATAGTGTGAAATCAAGGTCTCTTTGAAGATTACGTTCAGTATTATCTTCAGTGGTGGCAAAAATAGATGTTCCAAGGAGGCACAATACTCCAAACAGACTTCTACCACTGTGTGAAGGGCAGTTGAAAAATAAAACTCACACAAACCAGAATTTCCAAACTTGATAGCTGCACTTAGCATCCATAATGTATTTTCAGACAACTAAATAAGTGGATTGATGTGAAAAAGCTCTGCATTCCTGGGAGATTACATCACAGAAGAGAACATTCTATTTGGTTCCTATTACTTTTCAAATTAGT
Source organism: Oreocharis arfaki (assembly GCA_013398015.1). NCBI lineage: Eukaryota > Metazoa > Chordata > Aves > Passeriformes > Paramythiidae > Oreocharis > Oreocharis arfaki. The sequence continues at coordinate 175,835 of VZRR01005980.1, forward strand.
TCAGCAGGCTTTTAAACACACTTCTAACTTGGTAAGTGTAGCTAGTACCCAAACAATTATGATTTTGTCAGTGTTGATGTTCATTTCTCAGTGAAGACTCCACATATGAACACTGTCGAAGTCTCTTTTGTTATCCTCCTGCAGAGTGAATAATTTCCCAATACTAGAACTCATTCTTCTCTTAGAGTGTTTTAAACTACCCTTGTTTGAGTTCAATTCTAGAAAAATTGAAATCCTTTCTAAAATACTTCCCATGAAGTTTTTATTCTTATTTCTTCAAATGGCTTTTTGAATTCGTATTAAAAAGTCTTTCAGGTTTGACTAAAAAGGAAAAAAAATCCTTTGAATTCAGTTGACCTTTCTTAGAATAGGAGTAATCATTTCAACTTTTAAAAGCAATATTGCACTTAAAGAATATGTTTGTTCACTCTGTGATGGAGATTACTGCTGAAATTCCATCTGAATACAAGATGAATTTCAATTGCAGTAGTTGTCAACTATCAGAACCGATTGCTCAACAAGCTTATGGAGTATCCATTTGTAGATGTATTAAAAAGTCCAGCTGGATGCGGGCCCAGACAACAGGCTCTGGGTTCACTGTGCCCTGTGCAAGGAGGTGGGACTAAAATGACCCTAAGAGTCATCACAGAATCAGCCATCCCATGATTCTGTGACTACATGTGAAAAAGAAACATCAAGGTTCTTCATTCATCAAGACATTATATAAAAGTCTTGGATATTTGTCTCAAAAAAACCTGTGAAATAAAAATGGGCATTTAAATCAAGACAAACAAGCATACTATTACGCTAACAAGTAAGTTTCTGGCTTTGAAACATCTGTTATCATTTGTTGTCACAACAGCAACTGTATGTTGAAATGCATATTATCATACACAGATTTACCTATATCCTGCATGAGACCACATTTCTGTCTGTGCAGAAGGCCTTCATAAGAAACTGGTCAAGGAACTTGCAGTCCCTTCCTCTTTTGAACCCAGGCCGTAAAGGAGCTATAAACTTTTCACAACTGTGTAGATGGTTTTCTTGTTTCATCATTCCCCACTGACATCAAGATCTCATAGTCTGATGAACAGAAGTCCAAATTCCCGCTCTTCTTTAGTTAAAAGTAAATCTGTAAGTTTAAGTATTTACATTGTGTTTTTTTTCAACACACAGTTGAAAGGTCCCTTCCAATCCAAAATCTTCTATGGTACCGTACTAAGAACCGCTTCTATTTCCCAACTATATCTAGCAAGCAGATTTTGAGCTGTAGCACACAGTTCCCACATTTCATCCAAATTTGCACTTTACTAGTGAAAGAAGCCATTTCTGAGTAATAAGTAAATTAGGCTATAGATCATTTTGGGATGCTTCCTGATGACAGGTATCATAAAAAAAAGAAATCATTCCCACCAAATCATTAGTGACAAAGTCATTATTAGCTGATGGCAGGCTGGAAGTCGAAGTGAAATTAATTGCCATCCACTTCAGTATTGCCTTTAATTTGTCACAGCCTAAACCAAAGAGCCTGTTCTGCTACATTACATGAAAAAGGTCTTGTTAGCCACAGCTGTAACTCGGTGCCTCCTCATGACTCAGGGCAGGCATGCAGACCCCTGTAATGCATCACTCCAAGTGCAGAGCCACCTTCCCAAGGATGGATGCCCTTCACAGAGCCCTGCTTGATCCAAGGGGCAGCACTTTCTGGTAGTGGGAAAGTATCTTGAGCTACCTCAGACAGATCCTCCCCAGGCCTTCCACCCAGTATTTTATCCATAAAAGTAGTTTCGTACCCTAACAAACCAAATGCTCAGCCTCCATTTAATTCACGTATAACATCACAAGTTTTGTCTCAACTTATTTTTAAGTCACTGAATCTCATTCCCAGAGTTTCTGATGGTTTTCACTAGCCTGCTTGAAGATTTCATCTATATGGATTAAAAGCCATCTTCATCCATAAGAGGGAACTTGACTCGTGTGTGTGCGTGCATGTGTGTGCATGTGTATTTTTGGGGGTGGTGGTAAATGTATCTACCTAACTATAAAAACAGTAATCCAGCAATCATTCCTTATAAACCAAATAATTTAATATATTTATGACTTCTAGCAGTATTTAGAGACCCAAGATCAGTTTTGCTTATCACCATATTATCACATATTCTAGACACTTCCCCAATTCAACTTTTCAAAGCATTAAAAAAAAAAATCTGATAAGAAAGGGGACATTTGAAATAAAGAATAGAAAATGTTTAAAAACAAGGACAGGAAAAAAGGACAGAAAGACAGAAGGGACAGGAATAACATGTACAAAAAGAAAGCATCTGTCTGAATATTCCATGCTAATCTACTAATATTCTAAATATTCTAAATATTGTGACAGAACTGCAAATATAGTTTGAATACATCACCTAAGTCTTCCTGGAATAGAAAACATTAGACCAATAACAATCTCTGGAATATACATTTCTCAGACTAAGAAAAAATCCTCTGTAATTTCAGCTGGCATGCTTTCCATTGATGTATTTATGGAAGTCTATTATCCAAACAGGCTGTTTGAACTTCACTCTGTTACAATCTATGACATATTCAATTTTCTGCCTTTGCTACTTTCCACATTAATGGATTTCATATTGTCTACAAGAGGATGAGGCATTTTTCTACTGCTTGCTGTAGAAGATACAGGCAAAAACATGTCTCCTCTTCAAACTAATTTTGAAATGCTTCTCTCAAAACACACACTATTTCCTTGAGTTTTGTTTGCCTTTCCAGCCTCCCACAACAATTGAATAATCTCTCCTGGGTTTAATGGACTACATTACAGAGAACTCACCATTCAGAGACCAAAAGAGTTTTAAAACAGTGCCAAACTATGTTTACAAGTTTCAGGGGGAAAAAAAATACTCAAAAAGAGCTTGAATTTTTACCTCAGTTAGAATGACTAATAAGTAACTATATATGCAATTTTTACTTTTTTTCCAAAACTGAAATCCATATGAGAAATGTGTAATTAAACAAAGAATTTGGAGAGCATTTTGGAAAGTGTGGCACTGCTTTTTAGAACAGAAATCATCCTTTCCTCTCACTTTCATGATTCTGAGCCTGGCAAAAGTTCCAACATTACCCTTTAGTAGAGCATACTTGTAGTTCATCTGAAATACAGTGAAAAAATATCCAATCTAATATCTAAAAATATCTACATAACAAGAAGCAGCAAGAATTTTCAAACATCCATCTTTGAAGGTAACTTTTTATACTAATAGTTCAAGGATTTGATAGATTTTTGCTACCTCCAGAGACTTCTATCTATAAAGGACACGACGAATAGTAAGATAGAAAGGACAAAGAGGAAATTACTATAACATTGTTTCCTTGTAGAGTTGTAAGAATGGAAAATTCTGCTCTGCAGCAGCAGCAAAGACAAAATGCTTCCTCATTTCCTTCTGTTTCTGTTTTCATGTCAATCCAGAGCAAGAGTCTCCAGTTACACACCCTAACCTGAAACTCTAGAACAGGAGGAGCGGGAGTTTAATACCAATCAGACTCTGTCACCAGTTTGGAACACAGACACCAGTGCCTTACAGGATAAACTTTGTTGTGTTTTATAGTTGTAAGATACGCATGGCACTGAAACATGTACTGGACAGGTGAGGAGTGTGAAATGCACATTTTTAAAAGAGGACCTCAAGACACCAACCAGTTCTTCTTCCACCACAGCCAGTCTGCCAGCAGCAAAGCACACCCACTGTATTAGGACAAAGTCCAGAAGTAGTGTCAAGATTTCTAATCAGTACATATTCTCCACCGATGAGCATATAATGAAAATCTCCTACTAGAGAAAGTAATTCTAAAAATGGATTGCCTAAGATAAAGGTGTAGATACTCCTACTGGACTGAGTGAATGCATTTGTAAAGAAAGAGTTGTTATTTTACTATGATACTGTTACTTGTATAGCACATTAGCTTTAAGTTTCAATTCAGTACATTTTTAAGTATAGGCCAAATTTTAGTTCAATGTGGCTGTTCCTCTTGAAGTCATAGATCCACTGGTAATAGCTCTGGAAAGGACTGGATGTCTCACCATGCCATCTCAAAGAACAAATACACACTGACACAGATTTCCGTGCCTATGCCCTGGCCGCTGTTCCATAGGATTATCTTGAGCTTTCACTTGTGAGGTGAGGTGAACACTTGGAAAAAATTGTCTGGGGTAAATAAATAATCTTACCAAAACGTTCTTAGCAGTCTTAAAAGACATTTAACCCACACATCAGTAGGAAAAAAATTGGCTCCAGGCCCCTACAAACTTTAATGCCTTTTCATCAATAGCTTGGTTTTAAAACAATACTGCATCTCTGGGGATTTAGGCACCATATATGAATATCACCAAGAGTGAATATCACTGCTTAGGTTTTAATGCTTTCATATTTCCTACACAAACCTTATCTGCGGGTTGTTTGAGCAATGTGCATCAGAAAGAAAACCAGCAAACCAATCCCCACCCCAAAAAGAAACACAACCTCTGCTAGTAACCTCTGCTTTTGCACTGCTGTATGTCTTGACCTACAGATCAGTTTGACAAAAAGGTTCTCTCTTCTTTAGATCATACTATTTTTCTGATTGTGAAAAAGAAAACACACATAGAGTCAACTAATTGTACATCTTAGTACTAAGCAGTAAAAAAAGCTACTTTACAAAATATTACACGTAAATATTTCTACTGGGAGTGAAGCAAAATTGAGTTTTACAAAGATCATTGGAGTTATATCTGGTATTTTTACAGTAAATTGCATCTAGGAGTGATCCTTGAGGAGTAAGTATTAATTTACTTTTACTTATCATCTGTAACAGCAGTGCTGCTCTTGGTGAGAAACTGCCCCTGCAAGGTTGCCTCTGCTTGTCTTGACGCAGGGAGGCAAATTGGAGAATCTTCTCTTGTTCTACCTAACAGCTGTATTCTGAGTGACTAATTGGCTAGAAATCCCTACAGGGATTACAAATGCTAGTAAAAGAAACAAGCGAAAAAAATTCCATTTAAGCCTGGGCCAAGATTAGTGGGAGACATGAAAAAAAATTAAATAAAGACAGTGATAAGAAGTAGAATAAAACTTATTACAGAAAGAGTAAAGAGAATAAAGTCCCCATTAGTAGCATTCAGGCAGAAAGTACAAGAGAAGCAAATTCTGACAGTAATCTCTTCTCCATTGCATACAAATAGCTGATGTTCTTCTGGGACTCCACAGTGGCTGGAAATGGGCATACCACAAATGGAACTGTAAAACATTGGGAGTGGAGTTTGCCAAATGCAGCACTACAGGGCACGTGAAGATTCTAGGTTTGGTTATTTGCTGCATTCACTGTACAACAATTTTCTTCACCACTTCATAATTTCAGCATGAAAAACCTCAGCAAATGCAGAAGTGTGCGAATGGAAAGAGCTCTTACTGGGGCAATGCCAGACAAGTGAGTTGGGAATTGTCTTCAGCACAACAGAGTTACATAGGTTTACTTACAAGTAGCATTCTGATGAGCAGCTGAGTCAAGACATGCAGTCTCATAACTTCTCCCTTTCTCTATTCTAGGCACTGGGAATAATGTCCAGATTACAACCAATAGGGAAATTCAAACTCTGGTATTTCTTCAGGGCCATTATCATACATATAGTTTTTCTAAAGCATTAATGTTTTCCATTATGTAAGGGCAGGATGGCTTTGATACTGCACACACAGTCCTAAGGGTGACCACAAGAGTGGTCCTGATACGATGTGTATTTCAATCACCTAAATCTTTAAAAAGGGGTCTAGCTTCCCACTAATGTTTTCAGAGGCTATGTAGTTCCTAACTGTAAATGAAACACTGGGAACTGGATATCTACTGACATTTTCATTCAGATTGGTGTTTCTTTACTTTCTGAACTGATAGACCTTGAAAATTTTACTCCTAATCACAGAGTATTTACTATGAAACAATGTAGTTACGATTTAAAGTCCTTTGCATTTCCCCACTGATTTACATTTAGTCTGGAAGCACAGTCCATTTGAATCCACACACTAAAATTTGTTATGACAATTCAGCTTTTAATTTTCAGCAGTTTTCTAATCCTTAACTGTGGTAAATTACTCTTCATCTCCCGTCTGACCGTTCTGTAGCAAAATTTGTCATCTTTTTACTTAAGTCATTATTTCCAACTTATTTGACCAGTTAATTTTAACTGCTCTCCCAGTAGAAGGCACTTATAATCCACTCTGCTGAAACAATCCATTCAAAACTAAAACCAAAACAGGGTTTTTAAACTTCCTACTGAGCCCCAGGGTCTGAAGTTGCTTCAGCTGCCATTTCAATGATTCTGATCTCTTAAGTGTAATTGTTTTTATTATATCAGTATGGACCCAACTGGCTTCTGCTCTTTTTAACCCATTTCTTTCAACCATCACATTTAACCTCCATCAGCAAGCATTGATTATTAGTTGGAAGCAAGCGCAAAGGCAGCACATTATGATGAGAATGGTAATGAGGAGAGCAATTATGATCAGTTGCAAGGAGGGTTTTGAAAGTACTTTTTATGCTTTGCCTAGGAATGCAACAGCTACACGCAGGCATGACCCATTTCCAGTGGGAAAGATGACAGTGGATCTTGAATTTTAAGAAAGGAACTTTATATTTCTGATCAGATTCTAGCTCAAGCTGCTGAGAAGTAATGCATAAACCATCATAAACATCTGTGTTGATGGGGGCACTTGTCTGAGAGGTCAGAACCCTTGTGTTACCAAGAAAGCAGACAGGAAGATGACTGCTGCTGTCACAGCTTGTGGACTGTCTACAGGCAAGAAAGGAACAAGTGGGAACAAAGATCAACAAGAAACAGCAGCCTGCTATATGCACACTACACTGTATCAGACTCACCGGGGAGGCCTTATTTCATAAGTGTAGTGCAAGTTATTCTCCGAGCCATCCTCAGTTTCCCGCAGATACAAAACCCTTCAACAGATTCTGTCCCCATTCACTAAACATGATTGTTTTACCTAATAGCAAGCCTCCTCCAGGCAGAATTTCCTTGTTACTAAAGTGGCACAGGAATAGCCTGCCCTGTCTTATGTTGTCTTCTCGCTGTCACTAAGACGTGCAAAAATCTCGAGCACAGAATTTTTTCTTGCATTGTAGAACATAGCAACCCCACATGCAGTTCAAGTGAGCCATCTGGAAGTGATGGGTAAGTGATAAAAAAGAGCAAGCCTGCTTCAGTTCAAGAACCATTTACATTGATAAAATACAGGAGCAGGTTTAAGATGACTTTCACTTTCTCATACTACTTCATAGCTGTTTTCATCTTAAATGCATTCATACATGCAACAATTGTGTTTTAACTAAAGCAGTTTGAAATAAATACATCCAAATTTTAGTTACGTTGGCAGTAGCTCCATGCAAAGCCTGAAAACGCAACATTACTAGCATTGTCCTCTATTAATCTCATTATCCCAAACCAAAACGAAAAATAGTAAAAATTCTCTCCAGTTTTGAGGAAGAGTCCACAAGCTGAGCTGACATACAGAACTTCTTCAGCATCAGTGATGCTGAAAGAGTTTGGTAAACAACTCAGTTTTTCTTTCTAACAGCTGCAAAGTCAACAGAGATGCCATGATTATATTTCCATTTTTAAAGACAACCTCACAGTTTTTTAGGGTGTGGGGGGCAGGAGGGTTGTGGGGGTCTTAAAACCACACTCTGACACATAAATCTGGACACAACCAAGTGCCCAGAACCACGGTTTATACATGGGATCAAATCTGCTTTGATTGAGGCACTAAATGTGGATTTCTCAAAAATTAGAATATGGTGAACTTGAATTTCAATCTGTTTCCTAAAAAACAAGGAGAAAGAAGAATGAGGCTGGGTAAAAATTTCTCCACAGAAGCATCAGAAAAAAACATTTGCTACATTTGTGTTTGCCAGGTTTATCTTACTTGGTTTATCACATGGGGCTGTTAGAAGGCTTATTGTCTTTTGTAAACTGTTAATGGAAGGCAAATCTCACTTATTACTTCTCTCTATCTGTAGAAAACTGCTAGATTTGAAAGCTTTGCATAAAAATAAGTAGTTAGATCAACTGAAGCAGCATGTTGACAGAACCACTAAACAGACTGTATGGCTACAGGAGACAGATGAAATATAAGCAAAAGAATTTGAGTGTTGGAAATGCCTAGGGGCTAGCTTAGAAAGAAGTATCCTTGCTGAGAATTTTCCACAAGGCTGACTTTGGTTATTGGAACAGAGCAGCACGTAAGAGATTCAGATTAAGTAAAAAAGTAAACATTTTATTAATTTGTAAGGTTGCATGTCCAGTGGTCCAAGCCAAGTACTATACTTCTGATAAATGAAGGTTTCACGCTGCCCTTGACACACAGACTTACACTAAGTGGAGCTGGGCAGTAACGGCATGAGACTGCATTAGGGTCCTTGTTGTGGACACAGAGTGCTTTTACTGAGCACACCATACCTTTTTTCCCCTTAAAAAATGCAAGTTTTTCTCCTTGTGAAGGAAAAATAAAAAGAAAGAAAAAGAAAAGTGTCAGATGGTAGATCACATTGCTGTCACTTTCCTGGAAGCATCTCAGATTTTTTGGCAACAGGCACACTACAATGATATGAATAGAACTTAACCATACACAGTCTAGGGAGTTATGAAAGTGGCTTTTATGCATTTACCCAGAGAGAGAATTCTTTCAGATATGACTGCTAGCAACAGTTAATGGGTTGAGTAGGTGTTGAAATCTCTTTGCAGCACTGTATTCACTTTCCCACTTAAGTGGAAGTGTTAGCCAAATGAAAATCCTTTCATACTGAAATGTTTTTGCTAAATAGCTTCCATTCAGTAAGTCTCAAAACAAATACACATTTATTTTTTTAAAACTCTGTAAAAAATTATGACAGCAAAAAAAAAAAATCCCAGCTAGATTTAGAATGTTGAATTATGAAAAAAACATTTTCCCTTAGTTTACATTTTCAGTCTTTTAAAAGATTGTACAAGTGTGCTTTGTTGTTAAACATCCTCAGTTAAGTTAAGGAGGCTGGAGAAAATAGAGATAAGAAGGTTTTAATTGAGAAGGAAATAGAGCGGTTATCAGGGAACCTCATTTCCTCTTCCATCCTATACCTATTTTTTTTACTAAGGTGGATTATGGTGCACATGAACATGGTACCAAGAAGCAGTAATGGAAAATTGCTTCATTATATTTGCCTCTTAGTAGATTATGACAAAAAAAAGAAATGAAAGGCTGAATCAGGCAAGGTTTCAGAATTATGTAATAGTTTTATTAACCATAAAAATGGTAAACACACATACACATGGGAAAAAAAACCAAACACATGACATCAACCTGAAAGTGGCTTTAAGCAGGGAAAGGACATAATACGAATGGATAATGAATTTGGAAATTAGAGAAGGTGATGGAGGAAAAGAAAATGAAATTTCTAAGATATGTAAATTTCCTGAGGTAGGTCACTGTCTTCAGCTATACAAAAAAGAAGGGTACATGAAAAAATCTTTCTCTTCTATGACACAGCGGTAAGGACTCACCTAGAAAATCATTTTGAGACCTACTTTCGAGCATGAAACCAAGATAGGCATGGTCTCTCAGAAAGTTCAAAGGGAACATAAAGACATAGAGCAGGATCACAGAAACCGGAGATCTAAAATTTACCAGGACAGACTGAATGAGCTGTGGAATGAAGAAAGAGATGTTAATTTGAAGAATAACAGTTCAAATGAAACCTTATAGTCTTCAAATATATAAAAGGCTGGTGCCATCTGTTCTCCATATTTTAAATGCCCAAGGCAATAAGGGATTTTCGAGTTCTTAAGAGTATGAGATATGAAGCACTGTAAGTTGGAGAGTTGACAATCCCCATCTTTGTTATGCTTAGCAACTGATAAGACAAGTATTCATTTGATGAGCAGGAAGATGCAATAGATCTCTGATTTTGTGCCTTACTGGACTTCTGATTTGCTGCTGCATGAGTGAGCACTGAAGCAGAGGTTTACCAGCCTGCTGAGCTTGGGAAACAAGCATAAGGACAAAGGAAATCCACAGGGAAATGAATGGCTCTCACAAAAGAGGCTCCTTTTTTTGTTGAGGGCATTTGTGGCCCTCAACAACTGTGACACTGTCTACCTGCATGCAATTCCACAATCACAACCATTAAACAACATCTCCCAAAAGCTTCCCAGACAGCACTCTCTACTTAGACTACACATAAATGCATCATATTTTCTTAATGCTTTTGATTTTTTGAGGTGAAAGGCAAGATCTACACCTCAGGTGTTCTTGTGTCAAAAGTCTCCCACATGGAGGCAACTCATCCCATCTTCATTTTTCCGAACTTTACAACTACTTTTCTGTTCTTCAGAAAACAGATTTCAAGAGAGCAGACTGAACAGAATTTTGGACAGGCATGTGAGCATTGGTAGCATTTTCTCAACTCATCCTTGTTATGATGATTCCAGGTAGCCTTAATAGCTCCTTGCAGCCCTATGAGATGGATGAGAAAGCACTATGAGACTTCAGCAAGTTCAACAAATAGAGGAACTTAGTTTTCCTCAGATGAAGAGACAGTTGCAAAGATGGAAATAACATGAAGCAGCCTTACTTCAAAATTATTGACTATTATCTCCCATTAAATCATAGAATCATCATAGAATGGTTTGGGTTGAAAGGGCACCCTGAAGATCATCTAGTTCCATATCCCCTGCTGTGGGCAGGGACGTCTACCACTAGACTAGATTTTCACCAAACTGGCCTTGAACACTCCCAGGTATGGGGCATCCACAACTTCTCTGGGAAACCTGTTCCAGTGCCTCACCATTCTCATGGAAAATAATTTTTTTGTAATCGGAGATCTCTCTCGATCTGAATACATTCCTCCTTATCCTGTCACTACATACTCTCGTACATAGTCTTGCCCTGTCTTTCTTTTAAGTTCTGTTCAGGTACCGGAAGGTTGCAATTAGGTCATTCCAAAGCCTTCTCTTTTCCGCACTGAACAATCCAATTCTCTCAGCATTTCCTCATAGAAGAGGTGTGCCATCCCTCTGATCAACTTAGTGACTCCCCTCTGGACTTGCTCCAACAGGTCAATGCCCTTCCTGTGCTCAGGAACCCAGAGCTGGATGCAGCACTCCTGGTGGGGTCTCACCAGGGGAGAGTAGAGGGGCAGAATCCCCTCCCTTGCCCTACTGGCCATGCTGCTTTTGATGCAGCCCAGGACACATTTGGCTTTCTGGACTGTGAGTGCACATTAGTGGGTCATGTTCAGCCTCTCATCCATCAGCACCTCCAAGCCCTTCTCGGCAGGGCTGCTCTCCATCTGTTCATCCCCAGCCTGTACTGATACCAGGGGTTGTCCTGACACAGGTGTAGCACCTTGCACATGGTCTTGTTAAACCGCAAGAGATTCCCATGTGCCCACTTCTCGAGTGTGTTTATGTCTCTTTGCATGGCAGCCCATCTTTTAGGTGTGTCAGCTGCAAATTTGCTGAGGGGGCACTCAATTCCTCAATGTCATTAACAAAGATACTAAATAACGCTGATCCCAGTACGGACCCTTGGGGGACACTGCTCGTTACTGATGCCTGTTGGGACTCTGAGCCATTGACCACTTCCCTCTGGATGTGACCATCCGAGCAATTCCTATTGCTATTCCACCTAACAGTCCACCCATCACTCTCCACTTTGGAGAGGAGGATGCTGTGGGGACCATGTCAAAGGCTTTACAGAAGTCCATTTAAATCCAGTTTACGTACTGAAGTTTTCCGTTTCTGTCTGCACTCAGGTCTGATATTTCTTGCATACGAAGGGATTCAAAGCATGCATATTGTACTTAAATAATTTAACTTTCATTACTTGTCAAACCAGATCCACTATCCCTCTTGGTCTGAAGTAGATGCACTGCTCCAATACTGCATACAGAGGCAGAAACCAAAAGGAGAGACATAATAGTGGCTGTTAGATGCTTTTTGGATTTGCTTTTCATCGTTGCTGTTTTATAGATTATATTCCCAAGCACATTTTTTGAAAAGAGTGACTAGGACTATTTTATTTTTAAGGGACTCCATAAAAAGCAGCTGATGTGTTGCACAGGACTGCATTTGTCTACTGCTTTGTTCATAATCTTAAAAAAATCCTGCTTATTTATATGTTGGTGCTGTAACAATTTGCTTACCTTGGTAGTACACTTAAGGGATGAGATCTTAGAAAATAAAATAATTATCACAGCAGTCTCTAAGAACCAATGAGGGTGAATGGCAACAGTATTTCTATAACATGAAAAAGTGATACAACAAATGTAAAAGTAGAGCATTCAACAAATGATCTGCAAAGTAGCAGTCGTTTATGCTCCACAAGTCTTCAAGATGATTCCACCAGAATCACCAGAATCTTGAGCCCTCTTGCTGACTATCTTTATTTGCTAATTCACTTCACACTAGCAGAATCTTTACACATCCAAGGTCAGCAAGCAGGACAGCTTCAGGATGAATGGAGACTCTTTTCTGGTCTTGTTCAGGTGCCTCATGCTTTCTGTCTTGGATGCTTGGATAAAAACCTCTAAACTCTTTTTTAATCCATTAGACATATACATTCTTATAAAAACACTACCTTCAAACAATTTTTCATTGTTTTAATTGTTAGGAAGATTTCTCTGAACAACATAGGCTTTATCTGCCCCTCAAAAATACTATGCATACTCAGTGCTGGAAAAGCCTTCAGACTTGTAAATATTTAATAAATACTGTAGGAGAAAATTCCAAGAACAACTACTTCAGATTATATTTTATATATTTATATTATAGATGTCCTACATAATGGATATCTTCACTGGTTGCAGCACTGAATGACAAACTACAGTGAAAGCAAGCCTAAAGCATTGAATATTTATGCTTACCTGTGATTTGCATGAAGAAAAAACTCATCTTAGAAGTAATGTAAACAAACTTCTTAGCAGTGAGATAAGATGCAAAGAGAATAATCTGAGGATCAGCTAGCAGCACAAATGACTTTGGGTTACAGCTTTCCAGACTTGCCAAACTTTACTCTAAAATCAATTATTGTTCCTGTGGTGCCTTTCTAAATTTCTGTAATGGCTTTTCACCTGATTTCAGTTGGCATGAAGTCAGTATTCAGTAGATAAATGACACGAAATGCGTATGGGAAGTACTTTTTATAGATTCATGAATGAAACTGAAAAAGGTGAGGAGACTTGAAGCTTCGTTCAAGTCTCAAAGGTGGAGAGACATGAGACCGATTTGGATGGGCCTTTGAGCAACCATGGCAGCAGGGCTGGACCAGATGATCTGTGAAGGTTCCTTCCAACTCAAACCATTATGTGATTCTATGAAAGAAAGAGAAACTTCAGAAAAAAAAAAAATCTTAGCCAGGATGGAGAGTAGTGTTCTCAGATATGCTGGAATCAAGCACATGCCAGAAGAAGAATATTCAAAACTTATGGAAAAACTAAGCAGAGTAAAGGGAAATTTTCCAGTATCTACTGTATTCTGATGATAAAACTATAGATATGAACACATTTGTATGTAGTAGTGAAAGCTGAAATTGTGAATCGATTTTATTTTCATGGAAAAGGTACAACTTGACTTGGTTTTGTGCCTACTGCAAATTACCACTCTATATCCTGGTAGAGAAATTCAGAGACCAGAGTTTTCTTGTATCTTCTCAGTTAGTTAATCTTCCCACATCTCTCCTGCTAAAGACATCAAACCCTGGAAGGGCCTCTAACCTCACCTTTCCAACCTCTTCAGTTCCTGGGCAAAGGGAAAAAGAAGGTGGCTCCCTGCACTCCAAGTAGACAGTAAACTTACGCTTTTGTTTCCCATTAATGCACTGCTGTTTTAAAATTAGTACATGAAGTGAACTATTTTGGATTTGACCAAATGGAGATTTTTGTTGCTGTTCAGCTGAACATAAAATTCTGAGGTTTTATTTTATTAAAAGGAAAATCATAGAATTTTCTTAATCTGCAGAAATCTTTCCACTTCTCTCAATTCAGCTACTTTGGAAGACAAACTTAGTCAATTATTCACATTCCCAAAGGACAAATGCAGCCTAGTTACCAATGTCTCTTAAAAAGCTGACAAACTACCTGTACTCATCAATTAGCACACAGCTTCCATTAAAATGGGGGGACTTGTCATTAAGTCATTAAATTCCTTGGCTACTTGCAATGATTAAAATCCACATCCCCAAAGCATACTAGAATATTGCCTAAGTACATCAAGGTGCTATTGCATGAATGATGAGCAATAAAAATAATTTTCAGAAGTCTGAATTTAATTGACCATGCTGCCAGGTTCCCTTTCAAGCGATTGGAGTAAAGAGTTACCAATTTAAATTAAAATCCCATGTATCGTTACAAGAACAACAGAAATTGATTGCAACATCTCCTGATTACAATTCAGGGAGGATTAGGAGCTCTTGAAGTTTTATAATTAAGGAATGATATGTCTACACTTTTGTCAATCGCATACAGTATCTCCTAATAGGAAACTATGAAGGGTTTTTTTTAGAGGATCATAAACCTTGATCCACAGATTATTTTGATCCCTCCCCCCTGCCAAAACCTAAAAAAATAGTTTTTAAATAATTCAAACTAAACAGGAAACACACAGAAATACTACTAATTAATTTTCATGGCCAGTTTTTAACTAATTTGTTTCATAAGATGTACTTTGATTTTCATAACACAAATAAAGCCCCTTTTAAATCTTTAATAACCTCAATACTTTTCCTACCTTTTCCATGTTTTATTATTTTCTTTGTGTGGCCCTTTTCTGACTGAACTCATCATGCTGTCCTATGCAGAGGACTGGGATAAAAGTCAATGAAGAAACACCTACTGTGGAGAGCTGATCCCCAGTAGCAGTATCTCACAGTAGGGGCCCTTTGAGGCAGGAACAAGCCTCTCTTTGCCTCTCCTTGGTGAAAAACACTAGCACCACTCTGCAAGTCATCCTATTCAGCTGCAGACAAGTTGGCAGAGCAGGAGATTCAGAAAGAACCCAGCTTCCCTCCATCATAAATTTCTTTGTGCGCTTAAGTGCAGCTTGAGCATCTTTTTGATTATTGTAGCAATGGATAGAAATATTGCTGTAGGCATTGTGAGCCCATTGCACATTTCATGTGAAGAAAGGGAGAAGGATCCCTACAACGTTTCTAATGCATCAGAAGCAGGATCTCTCCACAGACATGCACAAGACCCACAGGTCAAGCAACATACAGGATTTCACAAGCTTTTTCTTCTGGTAGTAAAGGGCCTACTGCTGGGACATGTCAGCTGCTCAGACAGTTTTCACCAGTAGTAACAAGCACTGTTCCTGACCTGGAGGGCAAAACCTAGATCCCTCCATGACAAATTCCGCTTTCTACCATCAGAGCAGGGGTCTGTGACCTCAGATGTAATGATGCCTTGGAATTTGTATGTTCATCTCCTAATCACCGTTCAATTGCTACATTCTTGTATTTTTTTCTCCTGAAAAATGACAACATTCAGAAGGATTCTTCTTTGGATTTCATAGTGTCCTAGGACCAGTAAACCTGAAATGATGAACTACTGAGAAATAAGCATATTTTTGCCAAAGAATGACTACATTGAAGCATGTGTCCAAGAACGTAAGCCTAATATATGCAGAAAAACGGCAAACTATATAAGGACTACAATAGAGGAGAAACATGTAGAGAAAGATTTTGAAAGAAACCTCTCTCATATCACATTCCTTCCAGAAAACTGCCAGAGGATCAAAAGACCCCAAAACACCCCCAAAAGCAGTGTAGTCCTATTGCAATAGATACATGCAGTACTGACTCTCAGTGACAAAGGAGAGCATGTAAAAGTTTTATTCTGGATGATAAGGGCGGAGAGATCGAATGTCTTAATGGCCAAAGCTGTAGCTCTGGAACACTGTCTTCTTGCAAGCATCCATTTGGAGAGAAAGAAAAAACAAATACACAAAGCAGAGTCTCTTTGACTTTGAGCTCAAAGAATTCCAAACCATCCCATTTCATGAGCTTTGTTTACTAATGCTCCTAAACCCATATTTATATCATAAACCATTTTCATTCAGTTTTAGCTATCATTGATGCCGGTGGATAAATCGCCTACTACTATTAAATGCAAATGTTCCAAAGCTACATTTACACCCAGCAAGAAGCTGAAGTTTCAAAAACATCTTTTTAACTAGCAAGTATGAAAAGCCAGCATTGATCAAAATACAATTAAATGTGTTATGCCGGAACATTTCCAGAATGAAGCAGGACTTTATCTTAGTTTTCTCAATAAATAGGCTGAACAGTTTTTAAAGCTTCTGTAGTTTTTAATCCTAAATCTGCATTCTGAGCTTCTAAATCATCTTTATTTCAGGCTTGATTTCTTCTTGCTTATTACAGCTTTCTATACAGCCCCTCTTCAGACCATCTCAAACACACTGTTTGTTTTATTTTATATGAACTTGTGGCAAGAAAATGAAGTCCAAGGAACTGTTCTTTTATATGGACACTTCAAACAGAAAAAGGAGGATGTTCTGAAACTGGAATGAAAGGACAATGTTCTTGTCAAGACTATTACTCATATACTCAGTCATAAATGGACTGGGATAGGAGTGGTGGGGTTTGTTTTTTGGGTTTTTTTACCAGGTGAACTAAGTAGTCACCATTTTTTTCCTGTGGAAAAAATATATTCGTTATTTATACGAGAGGTTAGATAAATCACTTGTAGAACTTAATAGATGCTTCTAAAAACTATTTTTAATTCTTCCTTTGAGCTTCTTTTCAGCTATTTATAATATGAAAGCTAGAAAAATTTGAAGGTGGTATCCCAACCATGGAAATACTTCACTGGTGCGAATCATAGCAATTACCTTGGATTTTGTTTTGCAGATTGTTTTCAGGCAATACTGGGATGTCAAAGGTAACTAATATCTCTAATTTAATGAAAAAGCTTTTTTGACTGAAAATGCTATTTCAGAAATTATTTGGATTAGTTTAGTTATTATATTTCTATAATCTGTCTCGATTTCTGCTATCTACAGAAAAAAGTGCTTTCAGAGAGGAAGATGAAGAGCCTAGGATTCACACACAGGAAAAAATATATAAGAAAGTTTCTAAACATTTTTCTGTTGACCAAATTAGAAATGTCACTACTGTGAAAAGGTGAACAAGTATTTAAATAAGCACGTATCTTCAAACTATGTAAGTTCAGGATGTTTTCCTCAGTGACAGGGAGGAACTGGCAGTATCACTGTGCAAGATAAGCTTTCAACCTCCAGTTCAAGTTAACTCGTCAATCCCCTTGGACACACCACTGAAAAAACCCAATACACTGACTATATTTCCCACTACATTTCCCAAACACAAGATTATATTGTCAAATTCCTACATCACAGTTTCTGAAATTGTATTGTTTGAATAATTGTCTGTTACATGTTATCTTGAAACACAGAAAATCTTAAAATATACCGTAGCAGAAATGGAAGAGAAAATACCAGTTACAACTAAAGATTAACGGTAGCATCTCCTTCACGCAATAAAAATTTGAGCTAATACTTGGCCTATACCGAATTGGCACCGAATATGGCAAACACCTAGCAACCAGCCTTTAAAAACAAAACTAAACAAAACAAAACACAACAAAGCAAAATACTTCCTGCAAGAAACTCTACCAAGTATCACGAGTAGATGATGAGCATACTGAGGCACTACTGACATCTGAAGATATGATTTTTCACCAAAGCGCTAGAGTTTTCAGTGACTGTCTTGCTCAGGTAGACTTCCAAACCTGCCAAGAGGTTTAGAATAAAGACTGAAATGAAAAGAGGAATGGAAGAAAGTGAGGTGCATTTTTATGGACTACACTGTAATTTCTGTAAAATGAATGGGAAATCCTGCAAGACAAATGTGAAAATTTTGAAGTGCTACCAAATTTCCCTCTTTAAACTTGCAGGGCAGACACAATTAAACACAGTCTTTCACATCCTTGGTGCACACAAAATTAAAAATCTTTGCCAGAAGTGTGAAAGTAATCTCTCTGTGCTATAAGCAGCACAAGAACGGCTTAAATTTAGTCAAAGGTGCAGAATGTGTTTCATTCCTTGCCTCAGTTTCCCTCATGTTCTTTTGGAACATGCTAAGATAAAGGTGACAAGTTTCCACCGGTCAAGGTCTTTATCACTTTCCTGCTAATGGCTTCTTTTCTGATATTTTTCAGTATTCTTCTATATTCTCCATTTCAGCCAAACTGTCACTCAATTTTCTTTAACAGTTATTGCTACCACAGTCAAAACTCCCCAAATGGGCTGTGCAACCTCTTCACTACTCAGTTCTTCTTTGTCTTGGGTCTCGGTAGCAGAAAACTTGCTTGCTTAATACTTAATTAAAGCAGTGGATAAACACGGGAGCTTGGAGATGTTTCCAAGCTTCTAAAGTCTGAGCATATATCCTACCTGTATCCACAGCAGGGTAGGACTTAGGCAAATAAGTCTTTCCTAAACCCTGATGTCTTTCAAAGGAAACTGATCCCCACAAGATGAGTAAGAGTCATAACTCACATTGACCAGGTCTTTATAGCATAGAGTCACAGCTCAGCTGAGAAACCACCTCAGCTGAACAGATGGTGTCCCAGTTCAGACACTCCCCTTGCCTTTAGAGACTGAAGTCGTTAAGAATTAACTTCTCTGACAAGTTCTCTATCTTCTTTCTGACACGGAAGATCATATGTGATGAATTCTTTGAGTGCTGGTGGGTGAATAACAGAACATTTAAAAAATTCAACAGTTCCACATCCTTAACTGCACTGAATGAATTGGGCAGAACACCCTCCCCCAAGTCATTACAGGACTGTATGATCTCTTATAACCAAAATCCCCAGGTACTACAATGAAAACATGCTGTTAGCTGGCAAATTTTCATCTCCCAAGTCTGTACTCAAACGTAGCTGAAAGCCATCAGAAATAGCTGCCAGACCATGAAAAAATGAGGATTAACCACTTATAAAATGTTATTTATAGCAGGCAAACTATTAACTATGGGTGAATTACTGATTCACCAGTGGTTTCTCTGTGACAGGGTCACCTTGAAACTTTCCTGAATTTCCATCAATAAAGTTCCTAGATTTTTTTCTTTTCAATAATACATTTTCCTCAGTTTATCTTTTTGCCATTTTAAAATTAATTGGTCTATTTTGACAGGATTATTTGTCTGCTGATAATGACTAGGCTGATCAGACAGATTCTCTTATTTCTTAGACTTTACCAGTATGTATCACCGAAGTCTTACAAAGTCATGAGTCATGGATTGCTAGAAGCACTGTTCAAGTATGGGAAAAAAAAAGCACTATACTACTCATTACACAAAAATATCAGCATATGTGGCTAAATACTTAGTCAAATGCTTGGCTGGGAACTACTCATACTTCTTATTCCTCATTTCTGAAAAAGAATTAAAAAAAAAAAGTACTATTCTGAAATCTGTGGTTAAAGCAGGAACTTGTTCAGCAAATGCCTAATACACAGTAATTAAGAATTCAATTTGAAGAGTTAATCTGAAACTGCAGTATCATTCTATCAAGTATAAAACCTGATTTTCATTCAATGGAGGCAAAAACATAACTATATACACATATATAAAGTCAGATGTTTTCCTTTCTTTGAAATGGTAAAGCTATCTTTGCCAGTGCCAATATTTTTTACAAGACGTTCCTATCAGAATTTATTTCCGTTAGGGAAAAAAGAAGAAAAAAGCAAGTGTTTGATAAAATTTTAAGTTCTTCCTGGGCATTTTCCTTGACAACATTGTTTTATGAAGCTGTAGAACAGTGGCTGAGATTTTAATGTCTCAGACAGTTTAAATTCTGAAACTGATCAACTGATCCATGAACCAGCAAAGAAATATAATCCTATGGTACTTTTACTTATGTGCCTTATTATTCCTCATCCTTTCCCTCTTTCGTCCCTGGGAAGGAATTGACTCACCATTAATATTATGTCAGAAAATTGCTCTTAAGTCCTGTGGAGGCTTAATAGCATCAGAAGAGTGAAGGTCTTCAGTTCTTCAGCCCTTCCAAACTCCAAAGAGTATATGACCAGACTCAAATTCTCACTATTATGTCTGTTGTAGCCCAAATTAATAATTGTTCTTTCACATAACATTTGCAATACCTAAAATAAAAGAACATCATCTTCTAGGAATTAAAAATATAAAATATGAGTCCAATCTTAAACTAACAAATGGATTTCCAAGAAATGTTATAAGATAAAGAAAAGTGCAGTCTTCTCTAGGAAGACAATACTCTGAAAACAGCTCAATTTTTTCTATTACATACTTACATTTCTTCAGGTACTACTGAAGTAGTACTTCAGGTACTACTTCTTCAGGTACATACTCTCAGGTTTTATTACACAGATTTTCATTTTGGAGGTTCCTACTTTTTCAATGATGACTTCAAATTCAAACAAGATAAAAAATTTAAATAGTACATCAATATTAATTAAAATCTTGTGTGCTTGCATTTTTTTCTAATGGAAATACACCAGAGCTATTTGTCTAAGTTTTTTAAAGCACCATTGGTTTTAGTCAATGAAGTTTTCAGACATTTTGATGTCACAGGCATAGGCTAGACATTTCAGAGCTAAATTATGGCTATTGGTCATTTTCGCAAGGGAACACTATGGCCATTACATTTCAATAATAACCAGTAGTCAACCCTCAAAATCAAATACAAGTAACTAATCTTCTGGCAGACTACTAGTCTATGGCATAGATTTCTAACAGACATCATTTACATTCATCTACCTCTAAAAACAACAGGAAAGGAAACATAATTACAAAAAAAAAAAGAAGAATACACCTTTCTCCAGTCTTCTCAGGAATTGAATCTCTCAGAACCACTTTAACTTTCCTGGACACTGAGGATGTTTGCTAGCAATCCTCCAAATAAAGTGAACATAAATCCTGAAAATAGCAAACATGTGTTGTTATTCAGCATAAGGAGCTTACCAAAATGAGATTTGTCAATCACTTTCCTACTGTCAATTTCTCTAAGGCTTTGTGATCACCACGGGGGTCTATGGGAAGAATTACAAGGGATGATAAGCGACTGACAACTGACTGCATGTATGGGCATTTTTCAAGGGATCTGTGATTTGTCGTTTAACTCCAAATGAATGCTTAATAGATAGAAATAAGCATGAGAGAATGCCTTATTAGACTGTGATCTGACTCCTAATGAGATTATTTCAAATTGAGGAAATTCCAAACAGAGAAAACAGAATGTGAAGATTAAAGATGAAAGACAGAAGTATAAAATGGAGCTGACAAAACAAGACAGTTTTATCCTTGCAATCAATAGAAATTGCAATCCTTTTCTTTTCTTTTAGGCTGTATTTTTGCACAGTCTTTTTCACAGTTGCCACATCAGCCAGTAAGTAGAGAAAATACAGGGAGTCAATATATATTATAATAGCCACAGGTTTAACAAGATTTACATTCTCTGGAAAGAAAAATAAAATCAAAGACCTGATCAGAAAAACAGATTGTTACCAGCACAGAAAATAACATCTCAATCAAACTTAAACTAAATTTAACATGTACTGTAACTGGTATTACCCACTGCAGTGCTTAGAGAAGGGTATAATATAACAGTGCCTTTTACAGACTGTGTAAGGAAGTGCATTATATAATAAACAAACGATATTAAATATAGTCACACTCAAAGTCCACTGGTGCTAAAGGAAAATAGCCTAACCTTAATCTTAATTTTTTCTCTTAGAAAATTTTGACAGTGTGAAAATTTATGGACATGGCACAAGCAAGGATCATGTGAAGCATGATCCTGGATTATCTCCTCTTTACTCTTAATTACTTAGTACTAATTTTGTAGCAGGATGTCTAGAAGTTGTTATTAATGTTTTTTTTCTTTTCTTTTCTTTTTGTTAGCAGTAAATGCTTTATTTCATACAGCATCAAGGTAGAGTGACCTGGATTGCCTAATACACATACAGAGCCACATATCACCTAAGGAGGAATGTTTCTGGCAAACACAGAACGAGAGTACTCCTGAAAGAAACAGGTGTCTGATTGTCTCCCAATATCCCCCAAACTGTAGCAGTAAGTCTTTGCAAGGTACTCATTTGAGAAGATTTCTTTCTCAGCATCCTAATTTTCTACTGCTACATGTTCCTAGAGGAAGAAAATTAAGAAAGTGAAGAAAGTATTTCTAGCCTTAGGGACTGTTGCAGTTGAGGCAGATACGGCACACTAATTCTAACATAAAGTGCAGGTAAAAAGTGTTTATTCCAAAAGCCAGTGTCAGATATACACACTTTTGTATGTTTATCATTCGTGTTAATTGTCTATCAGTTGCTCAACTACTAAAATAGATTCACTGGCTATTTTAACTACACTATACTATTATTAGTTATCTACAACATAGTCATCTCAAGAATCTAAGCAAAAGCCAGCTGCAGTTGTGTTTGCCATTTATTCCCTTTATTGTTTTGGACTTTTTGCTTCTCTTGGTTAAGTTTCTCATGGGTAGACACAGATTGTGTTGAGATCAATGTCAGATTTGGACTCAGGCTTGCTGACCTGCTGTTAATCTCTACAATGGACAAAAATGTGACAACACAGGAGATGATGGGCATAATGGCAAAGAATCTGTCACCTCACTCAGACTTTGATCCATGTTATTTTCCTGGCAGGACCAAAAGATGGTATAGCCTGGAGTTTTCAGCGTCTCCTAAAATAGCTCTGAATTTGTATCAAACTTCAACAAGAACAGTCTTCTCTAGCATGCTTGTTTTCATGTCACTAAGAGCAGTGCCTGCTAACAGGCACTTAGAATTAATTTTATTGAGGCTGCAATAAAAACGTATGGTGAGTATTGCCAGTCCTAGAATTTTCCCTTCATGGTGATGTCACATGCACAGGAGAGAAGGATAAGGAGAGTGCTACCTCTTTTGTTTGGTAGTCTCTGATGATGACTGTCATAATAAGCAGAAAGATTAAACAAGCCACAGAATTTATATTTTTCATTTAATCTTCATTCTCAACACAGCCCTCGGTGGAGTGTTCTGTGCGTTTCATCTCCCAGCTGATTGTTAAGGCCATGGAAAAACCCCCACAAAAGTATTTATTTAATTTAATCATGTTCCTTGTGGTGAAAAAGTTGCATTATCTAAATAAATAAATCTAAATGCACCCTTTACAGTCATGGCATAACATCCTGATCACTCACTTCACCAATCCATGCCTCCAAGAGACAGCAGTACATTCCAGTGAATGTAAAAGGTTTGGTTCATGTGTCAAAAATTATTAAGGTGAAAAAACACACAGCTGGAACCCTTGTTTGCAACATCCCTTAAAAAACTGAGTATTTCTCTCTGTTGTAGAAGAAAAAAGAAAAACATTACAGATGCACAAACACCCTCATTACAGAGAGCAAAGGGAAGTAATGTAGAAGCAGTGTATGTCACTCAAAGCCCAGCAGTTCAAAGTTATCTAGTAAAATGCTCCTGTATTTGGCAGCACTATAACAGAAACAGAGCAGTCAGAGCTAAAACTAATATTTTCAAAAGTCCTCTAGGAGAGATCAATGGAAAATGAAACAAGTGAAAAACATACTTCTGTTTGTGGAGGAAACTATTCATCATTTGCACTACAAAATTCTTAGGTAGAGCCAGACACAGCTGTGTTTACCCTTACAGATGCATACTTGTATTCATCTGAATATAAAAGTAGAAGGTAATTTTACAAATTAATTAATTGTGTTCTATAGGAGCCTGCTGTCTCATTATACGTTTTTATACCCTTTGTAGGAAGAAAAAAATGCATGCACTAGTCTAAAACCTTATTATTCATTATACTATATTATCAGTATTCCTCGGTAACAAGTGCAAAAACATCAGAAGCATCCCAGTGAAAAGAATTTCTAATGCATCCTAAGTCTAAACATTACCATCATTATGAGAGATATTTCCAAATGTCAGAGAGCAAACTATATTTGATGTCAAGCCAAAGCATTTCAGCATGGATGCATCTCTTCAGGCTTCTATTAATAGAACAATCTATTTTAAGGAAGAAAACACTACTCATGTTTCACATGGTCTCCCTTGGAGTTTCAGGAATTTGGATTGAATTTCTCATCATGTTTGCAATCCATCTCTTCTAGAGCTACAGTTTTCCAATTACCTGTATGGCCACTGAGTGTTCTCTTATTTTCAGTTAGATAAATTCATTATTTACTGATGCTTTTATTCTTGCTCTCTTATAGTACATCTAAATGTTTAAGGTTAAGCAAATTCCAGTCTATTATCTTGAAAGGAAACATTAATTCAAACATGAAAGTATTATTGTTCACCTCAAACCACGGCATCATTTCTTCTGGCTTACCTGAACAAGTCTGCAGGAGTTAAAATGCTTACTAGCCAAGACTGAGAGATGGCAATATTTTTAGTATCATGTCCATCTGAAGTACCTTTTAACATTGAAAAGTATACAAATACATACATATGTTATGCCCTAAAACATTTATGCCATATTTTCAAAATAAAATAGGTTCTTTTCAAAGAAATTACTGAGAATACTGAGTGACTGGTCGTAGTTGCAAGTTCTGCTTACAAAAATAATTCTCCCCAATTTCCACAGCATTCTGGAGCAGCAGTAGTAGCCAAGAATGAATTTCTTTCAGCTACCTGAGAATTTTAGCACCTATATGCCTCTTAGTGAATTAAAAAGAGATAGGTTTGCATAAACATTTCCAAGTAAATATTTAAAACAGGTGTCTAAAAGGGATGCCTTGAGAGAAATTAATCTTTTCTCTCAATTAGCTCTACAAACAATCTAGATTATTAGGATAGATCAAACATTTAAAGGGTTAATAAATGGCTTGGATCTGATGACAGACGTGCCACCCAAGGACTTCCTCTTCAATGATAACAGTAATGCCCGCAGGTCTGCGAGGTAATTAAAACATGGAGAGATGTTAAGGTAAATAAACACCACTAGCAGCTATCCAGAGGCACTCAATTAGCATATAACAAGCAACATCCAGGACCTACAAGCATAATTATGGGCAGTTAGTTGACCAATGCCATTTGAATGTTGGACACTGTAATCCCATGTGGACTGTAAAGCCTGAATTTCTGATCAGCTGATTAAACAGCATTTGCAAACTTACATGTTCACCCCAGATTTGCAGTGCTGGAATACCTGTTCTCCCATGGCCCCTTTAGTGTTTTCGTTTCCTTAGGTTAAAAGGCCAGTCACTAGTGCAATGTCAGATCTGTGTACTTTCATCATGACTGATTCCAGAGACATGCTGGTTGTAAGGCAGAAGTCATGGCACCAGCACAGCCCTATTCTGGGATATTTTGTACTGAGTCTTTCAGGCCACAATAGTGCAGCTTGAGCTGTTCTGTTACCGCTGTCGTGCTTTACTTCACGTAATTCAAGAAGTTATTTAAGCAGCTTATTAACGGTGTTTTCAAAAAGGTATTTAATAATCTATTCTGAGTTTCTTGTTTTAGGCTCATGTATCCATTTGAGGAACTCTTTATTTATTTGATCCGTTTTACCTCTAGATATTTATGTACACACCTGCACTGAAAGCTACTCAGTCTTGCATTGATGGATTTATTCTACCAGGACTCTCAACTTAAGGAGGACAGTCAAGAAGCTGATTTAAAGGAGCTTAATACTGATGGTCTTTCTAACTGCACTGAACTCAAAATCTTAGGCAACCTCTGGAAAAACCTGCTCGTCATCTTTATTTTGAGAATAAATAACACAAATAATAAACAACAAATACTGTGATAAACTACAAATACTGTGAACATGTAGAAAGCAGATTAGCTTTTTTTACAAGACTTTTCTTCTGAAAAAGCTAGAATTACACACACACACCTACTTTTCCTAGCTTCTTTGTCTCCTGTGAGAAAGCTCTATTTCTTTGGCAGGATTAATACAACCAACAATTCCCCCAGTGGGAAGGGGCAGGGGGAGGAAAGAAACCATCTCCCACCCCTCCCCCCAAATTTCAGCTTCATTATTTTGAAAAGTACCTCACAATCTATGAAACTGAGACCATTAAGCTATTAGAAAGAAATATTTTTTTGTTGTTCATCTGTAATTCAGAACTTGGGGTATTAAACACAGCAGCGTATAAAATGTCTCTTTATATTGCTAAATAAAGCTGCCATGTCATCTCCTGCGATGCAATAAGAATTAGCTAACTAGAGCACATGTGTAATGAATGCCACCTTTCCCCCCGGAAACTAGCTGCCCATTATGAGGTTTCCCTGCCAGACCAGGTAGCATCCATAACAAAACTCTCTGTGGTGGAAGTCATTTGTCATCGAGACCTCACACCTCACCAGAGCAGACTCTTACTCCATTACTATCTTTGCAATGAAACTAAAGAGAAAGGAAAGGTGTCCTGTGGGAGCACCGCACATTGGGGTTTTACCTCACTATGATACTGAGCTCTTGCTAGGGCTGCACCCGCACCTGGCCAGCTTGCAAATATTTCTGTATCTATGAGTTTAACATAGTCATCACTGTCGCCTGATAAAGACACTGACCTAACGCCCCAGGCAGTGAAAGTTCACTACATGACTAAGGTGCCCAGTAAAAGAAACAGCAGAAGGAGCAGTGCCTGCCACACAGTTTCTTTAGATTAATGTAACCATATATGATGGAAGTCCAGTCATGGGTTTAAGGCCCATCCAATCTTTATTTGATCTATTATGCCTTCTACTACAAAACAGGCTTCCTACTGTGGGATGAAAATCCAGCACCGTTGGTACATGGATCGTCTTCTACAGGCAACAAGAGCATCCAACACAATGTAAGGTTTTCTGACTGATTTTGAATCCCTATTGTAGCACCTCCTAGACAAAAAACACGATGAAGTTGCCATCCAGAAGAATCCCACCAGTATCTGTGAGAGGATTCTGACAACAGTGAGGACAAGAGATCTATAGATGGAGATCTAGCATGATCTATGGCTTCTCTGGCTACCCACTACACACAGCCAGATAAGCACTGCTTCAGAAACCTTCACAGAAAAGGCACCAACATTAACTGCAGTGCCAGAGTGATGTCAGACTAACTTCAGGAGCTGGCAAGGTGGGCTTCAGATTATTTAAGAGCTGAAAAGAACACGCAGAAGTGCAAACCTGGCAAAGAGTCAAGAGAGAAAAACAGAAGAGGGAACAAAGTAGAGAAAAAATATTCTAAATATGGTGGGGCGGGGGGAGATGAGGGATTGAAACTTTCGGGGAAGCATGCAATTGTGTGTTTTCATCTCTTATTTTTACCAGAGAAACAGCCGTACAACTTCTTCTGTATTTAAAACAAATGCAGCTTTCATCATGAAACCAGAAGCAATTATTGCTGGCTAGGAACTTGTTAAGACTTAACACCCTTTGTCTGCCATCTCAGGCTCTCCTTTTTTTTGTGAGCTGTTAACTGTAGCTGTGATATTACTGGATTTTGCTGCTCTCTGATAATTAAGCTACCATGAAGAACCTAACAGGTTAACGAATTGTCATAACTCGCACTGCTCTCATTTCTTAGAGACCTTCAAAAACCTAAAAAGCACTCTCACTACTGCTTAATTTATATGAACAAAACTATTTGACCAGGATCATAAAAAAAGATTGATAAACCGAGGATAAACCTGATATGCCAGAGCACAATCTTTGTCACTTACTTGTAAAAGTTTCTTAAAGCTAATTTTGAGCCTTTCAATAGCCTGCTTATGACCTGGGAACACCTGCAGAATACTAGACTAATGATAAGTGTTTACATCGAAAGAACTGAAGTTGTTTCCCTTCAACATCCCTTTGTTGCATTTATGTTCCTGTCTTCAGCTTAAGACTCAGACCTTTTCCTATTGAGCTAGATCCTGAATCACTGATTCAGTTTTTGCTTTGATGAGACTCTCATCTTGCTCAGCAGGACTTGTTAAGTAATGGCCCTGACCTCAGTGCAGTCTCTATGGAATATCAAGCCTGCTTGTGCAGAATGAAGAACATATTGTAATCCCTTTGGGAAACCATTTATACCATACTGTGTTCACAAAACATGCAATATTTTAAAGGAGAGTTAAAAAGTAGAGAGTGGTAAGAGAAAAAAACACTTGACCAACTTTTTCATCCTTCTTATATTTCAGTAAGTATATAGTTCTGCTAAAGTCTCACAATGGGTTTGATACCCAGGTCTGAAAAATAAAATCAATAAAGAACATTTGGATTTCACCTTAACCTCATGTCTCTTATGGCATTCCTAGTCCACTCAGTTAACCATTCAATGGGTATGACACTGGCTCCCTGAATCAGGTTCCTGTTCAGGTACACGTACAGGTTCTTTTCTTCTGATTCTGTATTTAGGCCGATCTCAAGTGCAAACCAATTCTCAGCCCCTTGGTCCTGGCTTCTTCTGCAGTGGGCGAAGTTAATTGAACTGGGGAGAAGCCAAAAAATTGTACAGCACTAGTTCTTCAAAGGATACAAAATAATCTGTTCTAAACAATCACATGCCTGGCAGATTTCTGCTCTACTAAGAGCACATGCATTCACATTCACACACATACACAGCCTTCAAATGTGAACCTGAAAACAGAAATGCAGCTAGTCTTACATGTCCTTCAGTTAGATCCAGCTAAGTCAAAGCACACTCACATTCATAGGCTTCTCTTGTACATTTTCAGGACACAAACACCTTCTGTTTTCCCTTGATGGGAATGGGGTTGTTCAAACGTAAGATTTTTAGACCACCAAGACAACATCTAGTTCCCCACCCTCCTCAGTACTCTCTCTCCTTCCATATTAATCAGTAGTTTACTATCCCCCTCCAGCCTCACTGTGTGCTTACAACTGACTGTTAGGGGACGTACAAATGCTAAAAGCCTCCCAGAACTAAAAGACTCCCTTCCTTGAAAACTAGCAGAGAAAAATACATCCTTGAAGTGTGCAACTGGTCTTATCATAAATTATGTATGTCTGATATATATGATGCCTAACCCCAGAAACACTTATTTCTCTACTGTTTAATATCATTACTAATTCAGAGGTAGTTGTCACAACTTAAATAAGAAAAAATCTAACTGAAGTTTTCCCTACAATTTGCTCCTTTGTTTTATCTTCATAGCTAAAAGGGAACTCTAGGCAAAGTGAAAACCACACACATAATTTCCCCAAAAAATTCTTGAGCACTGGGTCTTCAGAGATCCTCCAAGACATCTGTTGTTCATATTTTTTTCCTCTCCAGAGAAGCATCTAGCTGTTATTTCTATAAATTAGGCCATTTCTTGTTTAGTTAATTTCCTTACTTTTTACTTAGTCAGCCTGATAAGTTGGATTTTGCTTCTACATAACATGCTCCTCTCTCCTATCCTAATCCCATGAGCAGCAGTTCCTTCATCATTTCACGACCTTTTATCCAGAACACTGTCTTCTTTCTTCAGTTTCTGGGACATTCCATTATTATCAGCTTCAAAATTATGTAGAGAAGAAAAACACCAGTACTCCTTCCCTCTTCTTCCTTCCCATGTCTACCCTGTTTTCATGTGAACAGGAGCTCTCTCTGTTAAAAGGCTTCCATTAGGAACAGAGTTTCAGTTTCAAAAAAGTGACCAATAAGCCTCTAGCTTCAGTAGTTCAATAATGCAAGCAGATGAGTCCTGACAGATGTCATCAAGTACATCACACAGATGTGACACCTGTGGTATCCAGGGACCACTGTGGAATATATTGCACATTTTTTCTCCACAAATGTTAACAGATAATCAACATGAAGACTGCCATTAGAGGATTCAATTCTACAACCACCAGTCTGACCACCTTCTCTTTAGAATTATTCTCATACATGATCGTGACAGTAAAAGAAAGTGGTCTTCAAACATACATATTCCCACTCATCGAACATTTTGAGTGAAAAGGCTGAATTAATTTGTTCCCTGGAAAGGGATAATTTGATCAATACAATTTCAGAAGCACAGACAGTAACAGACTTGTGATCAATTGGAATTCACTTTACGTCGCCTGAAGATTTCTAAACAAAAGAAGCAAGTTCCTGACTAAACTTCCACCCACAGAACAGTGTCCTGCTGCACAGGATCAAACCAGTACCTGAAACAATAAATCACCCACTACACAGTTCTGTCTCACTCTTTCCAGCTCAGAGGAATCCCTAGAAAAAAATGAATGTCGGACAAACTGCTAGTCCAGGTTTGGTTCCAAGTTTAATTCAACACTGAATGCTACAGCAAAGGTGTAATAGATCATCTGAAATAAATGAAGTTCCCAGAGCCACCATGCTGAAGTATATTAAGTTAGATGTGATTCTGACAAATGTTTGACAGTGCACGTCATCTTACTGCATCACAAGATTCTCCAGTCTATTTCCTTAGGTCTGGTTTCTTGGAAGCAAATCGCAGCAGGAATACAAGGTTTTTTTCATATAATTCTGCAACAACACAATATACATCTGCAATTTTAGAAAAAAAAAAAAAACAAACAACAAAATACTGGGGGTTTCTGCAGCTGAGCATCTACTGTAAAACCAGAACAAATTCTAGGTTTAGGTTGACTCTTCTGTTGGAGATAAATCCAAACATCATGATGGTTCTCTAAATAGTTAGAATCCTTCAGGTCTCACCCTCATGTTCAAGCATAATAAAAAGGAAATGCATTTCTTGGCTAACTCTTTTAATCCACACCACTGGTATCCTCAGGATGAAGGTGCTATGTCCTGCTGTCCAGTATGCAGCTCCTCCTAGGTCATACTATGACATAAAATCATTCAGACTTCACAAACAAAGAGAAAACACAATATAGATTGCTGTAGTACAAAAAAACTATATAAATCATCAAAATAAAATCTATCACTAGAAAAGGATATGCTGAAAAACTAATCCAAATCAAACTCTAAAAAATACATCCAGACAACAAACACAAGTGTTGCCACACCATTCCTTCAGCTACTTCCCAATTTTTGTCTATTTTTGTACTTTAAAAATTGATCAATTGCTTATGACCAAATGTTATGATTTAGCTATAATCTGGTTCTTTTTGTTGCTGTTGAGCTAACAGATGGAGGGGGGATAAAAAGGAAAAAAGAAGTATTAGGCTAACAATAGGTTACTTAAGGATATGGAACACTCAAAGAGCTCCTCCGTGAAAATATTTATATGTCATTATGCACAAATACTGTTGCTCTTGTTCCTCCACTAGTCACAGATTTTAAAGACCTCCACCATAATCTGATTTGCTCTGAATAACTTCACCATAATTGTACCCATCCTATATCCTCTGTATCCAACACCTTCTTACTTACTAGAAAACACAAGGTACCTACTAGACAACAACGTGGAGACCTAAAACAGATAACTGTTCAAACCTGAACATATAATCACAAGGTGTTGTGAAATGTTTCGTGGTGAAAACCTTGGCACAGGTAAAATGTCTAAAAATTCTTCCAGACAATAACTTGTCATCCTTCATCCAAATAAGAATGATAAATAGATATTACTGAAAAATACCAATGGCAGGCCGAAACTTCTGTCCAGGAGAGATAAGATACTATGTTTTATAGAATGAGAGTAAATAAAGACTTAAGAATATAGCAAGGCGTTTTACTAGGCTAACTGCTGATCTTATTAAAGACCTCTATTCTTGCACATCCATGTTGCTTTCCAAGGCACTGTGACAAAGTAGCAAGACAGACTCATGGCTCAGCTCCAACAGCAAGATAAATCAAACTCTGCTCAGAAAGAACCTGGGAGTATGACCCCAGCACATACATTAGGATTGCTTTAAATATGTTTTCTTCGAGGCTGGGAAAGGCAAGGCAGAAAGGAAATTTGGTCTCAGATATTGCTTTTCTAAGTTGATAGCTGGATATAGTTTTCAAAAATCTAAACAGGCTAAATTTTGCATTAGCATTTGTTTCAGGTTGTCAATTCAGGAACACATTTTAAAAGAAGTATTAACTGTTTGGGTTATTTCTAAGTGAAAGAGGGCTTTCAAATAGCTTTTGTCATGAAGAAAAAAACCACAAAGTGATATTTTGTAAGCCCACAAGCTGTAGGCACCTAGTTCTTAATATATCCTGTTCCCCTGGGAATTCAGGGGCTCAGGAAGAAATGTAGAGAACCTGAAATAGTTTAAGTCTTTTGCCTGAAGAGGGTTCCTGAGCATGGAGGTCACTAAGTACTTTTCACCGAGTGTTTAAGACACATTAATATTCAGTTCTGTTGGTGGTATCATTATACACGATGGGATTTCCCATCTCAACACACAGTGTTATTACTATTTATATGGTCATACTGTAACACTTAACTGAATAATACATATTCATATTCTGACAAAATATACTAGATATTACAACAGTTTATGCATAGCCTGCAATTTCTAGCAATATGGAGACACATTCTGGCAAGAAAGTGTTCTCTTCCAGCTTCATTTTTATTAGCAAAGATCATAAAACATCCTGCTCATTAAAATCTGAATCACTTGCACTGGGAATGCACTTTTCTGAAAGTATTTCCCTACAGCTGGTGGCAAGACAGATCTGCTGGCTAACCAGAGCACTAACAGGACATTATGAAACCCACAATACAGCATGAAGACAGTTGCATAATCAGAGCAACTGCTAAAAAACGGTGAGGGCTTAAGCACAACTGAGTAGCATGTAACAAAAAAAAGAAGCTATTACTGTCAGTCTGAGATCCTGAACTAAACTTTTATACATTATATTATTACTTTCATTGCAAGGAAGTGAAGAATAGATCAATGACAAAGGCAGCAGTATATAAAATGAGACCATAAATCACAGGTATAACAAATGCCATCATTAACTGCAGCACGAGACTCCAGCGTGGATTACCAGGCTTTACTCCTAAGTGTTGCTCCAGCATTTCACAAACCCCTGCAGCATACAATAGATGTCTCATCTGGGGTCTGTGGTACCTCTGAGCCACAAGTGCGCTGATCGATCTCACTTGCCCTGACTGGCCTCACCTGGGACACTCTATCTACAACCCAGCTGAGTTCAGCCCATGGCCATATGTACCTGCCCCAGAAACCTTGTAGGAGTGCTGGTCTCTGGCTGTATTGAAGTGCTGCCCCTGCCTGGCCACAACTCTCATGGATCCTGGCCCTGACCTGGCCTGGTGCAGCCCTATCACCACTGAAATTTCAGGCAATGATGTAGTTTCAAGTTTATCTGTTACCTCAGGCCACTCCAGCTACCTTGGCCATGCAGATGAACCAGGAAGTTAAGGATGATGCTTTGAGGGATGATTCGACAGATTGTTGCAGGTCCTCTCAGGGTGGGACCTTCACACAATTTTCCCTCAGGCAGCTCCTGCTGTGCCTAGCCTCAGCAATTCAACATGTTGATTAACATCCTAGGTGGAGAATTTGGCCTTTTCCTCCAAAGGCTCCTCCTCTAAGTAGTTTGTGCTGCAAGATAAATTACATTGTAAATTGGCAAGACATTTGTAAATAGTCATTAGAAAGGGGGTTTGCATGCAGTTAAGATAATCAATAGTCTATAATAAAGAAAAATGCCTGTGCTGGGTGGTCACCAAGGGCCAAAGCCAGAGCTGTGTGGCGCAATGTCTCAGGAGTCTCCTCACATCCAGATGAAACTGCTACTGCAAGGACCTGCAGTGGAGCCTCCTGTAACCATCCGTCTGGTGACCAGCTTGTTCAATAGACTTGGCTACCCATGAGAGCATTACTCTACATTAAGATCCCAGTAAATAAGTTTGTCTTTCTATAAAAACACTGTCTGTGACTCTCTCTGCAACATCTGCATGAAGAAAAAGGAAAATATTTTGATTTATACTCCTACGTTGCAGCAACATGGATTTGCATAGATGTAGCAAATTCCATATATTCACTTGTCCATATATTCACTGGATAAGGCTGTACTGCCTTATCCAGTACTTTGGCTATTTCAGTTAGTTCAGATAAAAAGCCTGAAAGTAGGCAGAGATCAGAATTTCTGTCCTGTTATTCAGATACAGGACACCAGAAATATGCAGTGTGACCCAGCTGTTCCTATTTGCCCCAAAATTTCAGGCTGCTCTGTCTCATTAGTATCTAGCCCCACACGCCAAAAAAACCTTACACTTATGTGCAAATTCTCCACAATTTCAAACCAAAACAGCACTGGAAAATTCAAAGTTCTGCCTATAATCTCTCAATTAAACCCTATTGCTCACACTTAATACTAAGACATAATGTATCGTTTTTTAAAGTCTTCTTTATCTGTGTAAAAGGACAACTAATGGCCTCAGATATGAGGGGAAAAAAACCTGGCATTTTTACACTGCATTGAAACTTTTAACATTAAGAATACTTACAAATCAGCATTAAATAGAAAACTTTATTCACTAGCTATTATTGTGATTTATATAGAGAGAAAGTTCCTAAAAAAAACCTAAAGAACTAAAGAAAATCACATTATCTATAACCTTATCGAAGGCATATGAACATTTCTAAGAATCTGTCAAGTCTCTAATAAAATGCAGCTTTCTTGGAAGAAGACTAAGGATTCTGTTCAAAGTATTTCTATGAGCAGATGACTGTAGACCTACTTTAATAAATCAGATAGGCTGAGGGATTAAAAGCTAATGCTGTATTTTTCAACTGGATACAACCTGAAGTTAAAAGACTCTTTTTACCTCATACTGAACATTATTACATTGTAAATCTACGAATAAATAATGGAGATGTACAAGCAAGGAGTGTGGAACAGAAGATTGATTGAATGCATTATTATAAGTAATTTGGTGATTCTGTGGTTGGTTTTGTCATCTGGAATGATGGAACTGGGTAATCAAATTTAGTGCTATGTTGTGGCTTGTGACAACAATGTATAATCTTTTAACAAGCTCCCTCTTGAAACACATTTACCTCTCCTTGGAGAAGACCATTTTGTTTTCACTGTTTTGAGAGTTAGCAATATTATTTCCAGCCAGCAATGAACCACTGTGTATCTATAATTGTGTATAAGATTTGTATTAACCTTGTCCTTTGAACTTCTTCATTCCTCCTGTTTAGCCTCATGAGGGGATACATAATCAGCAATCAAAAACCATTTTACTGAACAATGTCAAACCTGTTTAAATTGTTCAGCTATACTGTTCTGGTGAAGTTGCGCCTTCAGAATATAAATCTCCAAATCACCTTCCACTTCAAACCTCTTCAAACGAGCTGGCATAACCATATATCAGTTTATTTCCTCTCCTGGTTCTGTCAAAATTATATTAAAGCTTTCTCCTGCTGGAGGGTTTTTGATAAAAGTGGGTTAGATAATACATAAACATCATACACACAGATCTGAATCCATCTCAACTGCAGCCAAAATGGCTTGTATAACAGCAACTTTAGGATTGTTTGCTGGGTTTTCTTTTTCCTAGAAAGTAAAATTTCCACCCTCCTTATAACTTTCACTAGCTCTTCTTTGCATCTCTTCCGTCTTCCAGCCACCTTTTGAAAGGAACTTCAGCTGAATTCTCATCCCATCTTGTATCATTAGCACTACCTGCTGGGGGTAAATTTGCAATTGTACGCACCAGGTAAAGAGAGGCTAGTTCCTTGATCTATCTGTATGCTTGCACTTCACAGTTGTTGTCTGGGGTTTTTCCATTTCACTTCGCTATTTTTCTACAGCACAACCTTCTAATTCAGTCGAGCAGGTACTCATTCAGTACTGATATCATACCACACTGCCAGCGACCAACAGCCCCAGTTGCACATAATCTCTTTGTTCTTGGCAGATAAAGCACTACAAGTTTTAATGTTCTTTGGAAGGTGTTTTACCTTTTGAATTACTTTATTCTCATTCCTGGATAAGTGGTCTGAGTTTTCAGTAAGCAATCCACTTTCTGTTTTTAACAAGCTCTTTGCCAACTCCTAATTCCATTTTCCCTAGATCTGTAGCCCTCTCCTTCATTATTCCTTGCACCTCCATCCCACTCCTTCTTCTGCTTGGGATGAAAGTCAGTTTTAGAACTTTGAAGTAAGCGAATGCCTCTTAAAC
Source organism: Oreocharis arfaki (assembly GCA_013398015.1). Classification (NCBI taxonomy): domain Eukaryota; kingdom Metazoa; phylum Chordata; class Aves; order Passeriformes; family Paramythiidae; genus Oreocharis; species Oreocharis arfaki. The sequence goes on from VZRR01005980.1 coordinate 211,942, forward strand.
ATCAAATTTCTTAAGATGTTCAATCAACATGACCTCATTAAATAATTCTCTTAAATTTCTCGAAGTGTGCTTTTTTAAATAAATCAACTGAAGTGAAAGTTAAGTTTAACCGATGTGCAACCTCTTAATTTAATAGGCTTGGATTTTTTTTTTAATTATTTTTTTAGTACTTACAAAAGCAAACATTACAGTCTTTTGGCACAGTAATTATTTAGTAAAAAAACTCAGACTGCTGTCACATTCAGTAATAACTGAACTTTATGCTGACCTTCACACATTAGCTGAGAAAATTACAAGCCCAAAGTGACCAGAATTTTTCAGTAAAAAAGTAAAATTCTTTTAAGCTATCAACTTAATTATGCAGTAGAGAGACATCAAGAGTAAAGCATCATATCAGCTATGACATGCTACACTTACAAGAAGGTATTGCAAAAGATAGTTTGATAAAGATAGAATTAAACTAAGAGTCTAAGTATGAAAGCAAATCTTTAAAACTAAAAGTAATGATTATGTCAAAGAACACTGATAGTAAAATTACTTATAAAGGCAGAAAACTTACCTAATTTATCTCAATTTGCAACCAAGTTTCAAGAAAGCAATCGTATATGATTGTATCACTTTCTCTCTACATAAAGTAAAATAATATTAAACAATAATCCATTATTCAAGCTGTTTCCTCAAGCAATTTATATTTTATTTTGTACTGAATACTATAGTTCTCAATAAAGTTTTCATTATAGTTATGAGAAACCTTCATACACGGATACCATTAGCAGAAAAAATTCTCACATCTTTCTGAAAATCTCTATTCATTATAAAACCTAATCCTTGGAATACATAGGATGTCCTATACATCCTATATATGGATTTCCTTCAAAAATAAAAGAAAAAAATTAAAACCTTAAAACCCAACTCTACACAAAAATCAAAGGGAGTTCAAACCAAGTCTGTGTCACTCATAACATGAATTTGTTAGCAAACTATCCCATCCAACAGAAATATTACAAGATGATCTCTTTTCCCTTAACAAAACAAAACAACCAGCACTTGTGTTCTGGGCAATTATTATCTCTTACTCCTAAAAACTATCTTGCTTTCACAAGCTCTGGAACTGTCAGTTGCTGTTTGGAAGACACGGATGATACCAGTCAAATATGACTCCCACTAAAACGGGGGGAGATTTCATCATAAAAGTACTGGAATAACTAGTGGAATGAGCATCTTTGACTTGTGCAGCCCACTGACAGCGTTAGGACCGGAAGGTTCCACATGTCACTCAAGTCTCCATTTCAAAAAAGAGTTTTCTCAGTGAACTCTCCCAGGTCTGTGACAGTTCTAACTGTTGTTGCAGAAAGGAAAATCATGTCATATTTTCTTTCCCCTTTATTGCTTGCCTCAGTTTCTGTTTTGACAACTCCTCCTCCTCTGTTTCCAGTACATCCATCTCCTCCTCTGTTCTCAGTTTTGTCTTCAACTTTGTCATCACGGCCATGTATTTCCACACACTACACTTCCAGTCCAAAAATCTGTATCTTGTGATCTCTTCTATTGTAGACAGCTACAAGTATTTGAGAGGTAGTCAAAACTTCACTCCATTTTCATCTTACCCTATAAACCACCAGCAACATTTCAGTTTAGGCCTTCATCCTCTCTTTTTAGAGTGTGGTGCATGGGGGTGTGGTAAGCTTGTTAAAAAACATAAAGCTTTCATCAGATATAAGAACAAGTATGTCCCACAGCTTTAGCATCCAAAAATTTTAGACAACCTTCTTCAAACTAAGCATCCAAAATAAATTCCTTCATCTGCTGCCTTCTCTCATTTTGGCATCTCAGTCCAAGCCAATTTTTTCCTGCCTACAAAGGTAACTTAGCATCACAATATTCCAAGGAATCTTATACAAATTCCTGTCAGTATGCTGAGTATGTAAATGCTCTTTTTATTCCAGATCAGGATATACAGGATCCCATCAAGTCTGTATTTTTCAGGACTAGATATTGAAAATTCATACTGCTAATACTGCTTATACTAATTTAGGTAGAATAAAGGTTTGGCAGACAATAGATCAATCTTTTTAACTGCCCAAGCACACAATATCCTAATCTATTAGAATGCAAAATATTAAGATACCCATAAATACTCTATTTTTCTACAGAAAATTATTTCTGTAATACTAGCTCTGGATTTTCCAGACAGAAATACGGGAAAAAAACAATTAACCGGTATGTTATAAACTCCTTGTGACAGCTCTGTTGCCTGCACAGTACCAGGCACTGGTGTTTTAGGATTCCATAAATTCTTAGGGATGTGCTAGTTTGGACATTTCTGTAAATTTACAGGCACCCACCAAACAACTTTGTCACAATAGCATTCTGTTGTCTGTACTCATCTATATGGAGAGGTAAGAAAAAGTAGGGAGAAGAGCAATGACTTGATCAAAATTCAGTGACGAGCCTGAAATACAATCAAAATGATCCAAGTCCCTTCCCAATGCTCTCTTCCCAACTCCACATCACAACACACCTGGTGTGATAAATTACAAGCTAAACAGAACATCAGGTCGAGATTACAGTGAAAAGTGTCATAAATTAAACATATCACCAATTGAAGTAAAAATACCACAGCTTTAGCCAATTTAGCTATTTGTGTTAGCTATTTCATGACAGTTTCATGTCTATAAAGTAGCTCTCGGTTTTCAAAACTCTGATGAATATGAGTCAATATTACTACACTAAAGGATTCCTAAATAAGCTGCAAAAACATTATGGCCATACTTGCAAGTTAGCCTGAAAGCTTTAGAATCTATTTAGAAAAGAGGTATCAGAAATCTATTTTAAAAAAGAAAAAAAACGTTTCAGCTTTTAGTATCTTGCAGTCTTTTATCTACCCAACTTGCTTCTATCCTGGTAATGTAATGAAATTGCTCTTGTATAGTTCACAGCAATATTTGTTAGAATCGCAGATTTTTCTAAAGCCATGCAAGAATCAATTTCAATTTTTCCATATAAAGATGGGTAAAGAAACTCTAAAATAATTTGCTTTAAGAAAAGCAAAGTAATATTAAGCAATTACAGACTCAAGCAATGGAAACTACAAAAATGAAATACAGCTGAGGAAGATCTACATAAATTAACTGAACATACCTTTAAAATAATACCAGCAGATTTCCAGTGAGTTTTAAAACCTTCTTTTTCACCTTGTTTCAAGAATTTTAGATACAGTCTGAAAGACTTTGTCAGCCTTTCATGCTACTCTTTTACACTCAAATCCCCATCATTATGTCCTACCCTGAAATTAATATAGTCTTCTAAAATTTTTCTCCTGTCATTGCATGGTAACAAGAGTCATATCTCCATGAATTATGAAGGGTAAATTAGGATGGTCATGTGTAGGACAAAGAAGGAGGAGAAAATTTTGCCAAGTGATACCATTTTTACTTGAATGATACTCTATACAACATCCCTTATTAAAAAAATCCCTGTTGCTCTGGCCTGGTGTTGGCCTGAATGTCACAACTGATGTTATAAAAATATATTAGTTTTTCTAGCTTGATCCTAGAATTTTTATAAAGCTGTTAATATTTGGCAGTTAAACTCCAAGGACTTCCTCAATTAGCTCCCTTTTGCCATGACCTTTCTGAGACTGAGGTACCATTAAGAAAATAGCTATATTCAGCTGAAGACTCAGCTAATAGAGGAGCAGAAAGAACAAGGATCGTGAAAAGCTTCTAAGAAGCAAAATGCAGTTTCAAGCACAAATTGGGTTCTTCTTCTGATTATTTTCAACAAAATAATGACCTTCACAGTTCAACAGAATGTAGTGGCAAAACTTCAGACAAAAAACAAGTAACTTTGACAAACATATATAGATAAATAAAAGTGCTAGGAATTGGTAAGAAAGAGTATAAGACAGCAATTTATTGAACGTTACTCGTAGTACTTACATATAAAACTAAACCAAAAGTAACTGTGGACAAACTGCTTCAAGAAACTAGAGGAAGTATAAGGACAGTAATATCTGCTGTTTTCCTCTTGACTTAAAATCCTGTTAATAAATCTCTTGATTTATTTCCTACTCTCTTGACTAAACTATTCATAATGATGAAAAAAGTAAAAGCTAAACAGATGCAAGAGTCACTTCCAATTCAGAATGCTTTCGTTTTTGTACAAGTACAAATAAAATATTATCCAAAAGATAAACTCAAATAAGAATCAACTCCAATAAATCGCTAGCTAAGTAACAAGAATCCAGAACAGGCTGAGTAATGATCTCACCCTTCTCTCTCTTGCCTTCCTCTAATTGTTCACTGAATTCATTTCCTAGGACAACTCAGTTTCCTCAAAAGAGATCTACTATCATAACACAACTATAATGAAACAGCCTACTATCGTGGAACTTTTTTTCAGACCTCTAGTGTAAATACCTCTAAAACATGAGGAATAAGGTTATAATCTTTTGGAGGATGGCTGTGGACCTTAATTAACACATGTATATACCTGCACTTTCTCTTTTTCAGTGAAGAGTGGAAAAAAAATTGAGAAGCACATAGCCACCCTGTCTTGCCTGTGAATCACTTGTAGGTTGCTAAAGCACTTCACAATGCTTTTAGTGAGTTTGTCAATGAGTTTGTGGACTGTATTTTGCCCTACTCTGCTGGTCCTCAATATGCTTTTAGGATACTTTGCTAATAATATTTTGATGGTCACAAAGCCCTGATTAACATCAGGAATAAAGCAGTGAATTGCTTAATTAGACCAAATGCATGCATGTAACATCTGCACTTTGCTCAGCCATAATAATGCTTTGTGAAAGCTGGAACAGCTCTGTAATTAATATGGCCAATCTCTTAATAAAAGCTAAACCCCAGGAAATAAAAAACAACTTATTTTTGAAGGAAGTGAAAAATGAGTGCTAAAGGAAGGAACAGATTTCTATGTTCAAACATCTGCAGTGTTGTTAAATCCCCAACAGCTGTTGCTAGCTTTAATCCCATGGAGACAAATTCATGATAGCTGCATTACTATATGTTTTTGCTGATAATCTGACAGACCCTGAGAGATAGCCTGCTGTAGCCGGACTCATAAACACATGAAATAAGTTCTGCAGATATTAGGATTTCCTTGGCTTCAAATGGTTGCCTTGGACACAAAGAAAAGACTTAAAAATAGAGCAGTCTCTACATGTGGATGAGACAGTCAGCATTCCTTGAGCCAGACAAATGAAGATAAATCATAGCTAAGAAAGGCTGGGAAGAAGCTTTCTTGCTGTTTCATCTGATTGCTAAATTAAATCAATTGGGCTTGAGAGAATATTGTAATCACAGGTAGCTGCACCAGTATTTTTCTAATGGAAAAGTATTCTTTCATCTGTAGATTAGTTCAGCTAATAAAGGTATTCTACAGTTAACATTTCATCTTCTTTACATCAACTTATCAAATTCAGTTACTGCATGAGGAAGCCATTAAAGAGAAAATTTTGAATAATCTCTAGAGGGATTTTAACAGTCTGTCATGTAGTTCTTTCCCACTCTTCTTCCCAAATTTCAAATTAACTTTTAAAGGATATCAGTTAAAACACGTATCCTTCCATGACAGTAATTAGCCACTACTGTGGATATAAAGAAAGGAAAAGGTATGCATCAATTTTCTGTCCCTCTGTACAGAGTCCAAAAAAGATAAGCCATTCATATCTGTTTTTCATGTCTTGGTCAGTTTCACCCTGTAATAAATAATCTCATATTACTAGGCTAAAACTTTGCCACAGAATTCATCACATATTTGTCTGACCTCCAATACCTGAGCATAGTCAATGTCCATATTACAAATGTGTCCTTGATATATTATGCACTTCCTAAAGAATGTCAGGGTTGCTTAGGTTAAAAGAATAGTTATACCGTCATTAATAGCATTGTGAAAAAATGAAGAGAGGAAAAATTGAATTCTAAGAGTTACCATGAGAATAAAAACAATATGTGAATTGTTTTACCATATTACGCTTCTAGCCAAGTTGATGGGGTAGTGACTCAATAAACAGACTATAAAGTGTACAGAAAATTAGCTGGGCTCACACGGGTGTCATCAGGGGTACAAAGCAGAGCTGGAATCCAGTTACTATTGCCATTCCTCAGGGGTCAATCACTCAGTCTGGTATTCTTTCACATCTTCATTAATGACCTCAGTGATTGATGTGGCATTCTCAGAAATCATACTACTGGGAATAATCAACACGCTGAAGGCCTGGGTTGCTATTCAGAAACACCTTGAAAAGCTGGAGAAGTGAACTGACAGAAAACTCACAAAACTCAACATAGACAAATGTAAAGTTCTGCAGCTGGAATGAAATAAATCCACACAGTGGCTTTGCAGGAAAGGACCTGAGGACTAATGGACAAGTTGACCATGAAGCAGCATGCTGCTGTGGGGACAAGGCAGCATTTCCGGTGTAAAGCATTTCCAGTGGGTTGAAGGACATGAATGCTCCCCTCTATTTAGCCCTTGAGAGGCTGTCTCTAGAGTGCTGTGACAGTTTGGGGGTTCTCGGTACAAGACATTGACATGCTGGAGCAAGTCTATCAGGGCATCATCAGGATCATCAGAAGATTGGAAAACATGAACTATGAAAAAAAAAATCAGAAAACTTGATTTATTCAGCCTAAGGGGAGCTCCTCAGCTAACTTAATGGGAGAGTATATAAAATATACTGTTCTCAGAGGCAGGACACGAGGCAATGGATACAAGATAGAACACAGGGATTTCCACTTAGATAGACATTACATTTTCTTAAACCATGGCAGCGGCCGAACAAACTGGATCAGGCTGCCCAGAGAGTCTCTGGAATCTCTATTCTTGCAGGTGCTCAAAACTGCCCTGGCTGAGGCCCTGAGCAATCTGATCTAACTGAACCTGCTTTGAGGGGAGGGCTGGACTAGATGACTGGATTTCCAGATGATCAGATGACTAGATTTCCAGAAGTCCCTCGTGACCTAAACTATTCCATGATTTTAAGTATGAATCAGAATTATTTTTCCCTACTTTCTTTCTATCAGTAGTTACATAAATTTTTTTCCTGGTAAGTTAAAAAGCAAAACAATACCAACAACTTTTTCAAAAAACAAGTATTTGGACTTAACTACCACTTTTTCATATCCAAGGTAAGCCCGTATTTAGCTGATTCATACCTTCCTAGTCAATCTAGGAATGAAAACACAAATTTCCTTCATGCTAAGAACATACATAAAAACACATTCAAGCCTTGATCGAATCAGACGTCCAACCAAATGGACAGAGCGGCAAATGATAACAAAAAAGATTTTGATTCTGACTCTGCAATTGAAACAACCTTTATGCTAGACTGGAACACCACATAGGTGTCTACCTCTGCTGACTTGAGTCAGTCTTCTTGTGACTACAAAGAAACGGTTCAAATCTAAAGAAATTATTAGATATACACTCTGCTTTAAGCATGGTTTTTAATGATTGCCCATATTTGGTCTACCACTTGGAAAGCCCAGTACTGAAAACTGAGAAACACTGCCTGTGGAAAGGACTGCTCCTGTTCTTGCAATCACACTTTAAAGATGCTCATTTTAGAAAAAAGAAACCAAGTAGCTAAATACAGCAAACCTGAATTTCATCAGTCTTTTTCAACTAGCTCACTGATGAGTCAAAATCATCCCCCCTGTGCTCTCTTTCACATGTGATTTTGGTAATTGCATGTATAATGAATGAGAGGCTTCTGCTGCTAATATTTTTCCCATGACCACATAAGGATGTCTAAAGTGATGAAAATCTACTATTGTACACCTTAAGCAATGCTTTACCACCTAAATCACTTGGAATCTGGATTTCAACTGCTCTGGCATTATGTTTTAGGTAATCCTGAGCTACCCTGATTTTCACTCTATTTGCACATCAAAAAAAAAAAAAAACCAAAAAAAAACAAGCAAAAAAAATTCAGTAGAAGACAAGAGCATAGAAACTTTGGATTGATTAACTTCTGTGAACTTTCGAAATATTAAGATTCATCCATCAGTGATTACAATGTACTTCACACAGAGGAAAACACCGTTACTTAGAATACATTGACATTTGCAGTGTTAAAATGTTACAACTTAATAGTTGACATTTATACAAGTAACCCTCAAATTTTGAATTTCAGTACTGTTTATATATTAGGGCAGTAGTAGGCCTTTAATATTAATCATATTTATTAGGAAGAGATTATATGAAGGGTAAAATTCACTACAGTTCTGTTGTACACACTGTTATAAATGTCCCATTTGCTAAAGAACTGGTAAGCATGACAGAATGACTGCAGGAAAAAGGCACAAAACCAGGTACAGAATAAATTATGGAAGAGTAGCCAACTGTGCAACAGTTCTACTGGCAGGGAGAAATAAATGTTATAAAGACAGGTAATGGTGTAAGTTAGGACAGGATAAGCTACAGGTAAAGGAAAGTAAAGGCAAAAATAGGACTTCACAAGGGAAATGAGAGTAGAAAATTATGAAAGAACTGGAGTAAAGATGAATTATTTTATGGAGATGGGGAAAGAAAGCAAGAGGAACACAGAGCAGACCCCTTACTTTTTAATATGTATCAGCAATGAATTTCAGTGTCTTCTTCATTTACTCTTTCCGCACGATATTCTGATTATGTACTGCTCTTATGTTAAATAATTTACATTTAGCCATGTAATGTCAGCAGCTTGAAGCAGGAACTCTTAAGAAAGACAAGGGAGACGGAGAGAACGCCTGGGCTTTATTTCCACACACTGCCAATGGCAGACTATGTGAATTAACCCCCAGAAAGTAACTAATTCTCCCTTCAGATTCCCATTTCCCTTTCTTTCAGTGTGTACAGATAATCTCTTTCCCTGTTCATTTACTTTATCCAGCACATTGCATCTGGAAGTCTAGAATTCAGTGCTCTCGTGTAACACAAGAAATGCAAAAAAAAGCAGTTCTAGTTCTAGGCTGTGTATGATGTGCTTCTTCACCAGCACAGGAAAAGAAGGAGGTGCTAATCTCTGCATTCATCTGAATGACCAAAACTGAAAATTCTGGTCAGTCAATCCATAGAAGTAGAAAACAATTGTTTAGCTGTAAGACTAAAGAAGAATACAGGAAAACGACTAGCTTACATGGCTTCCTACAGCACCATGGAATCAGCTCTGTGAATTGGAGGCTAAAATCTGCTTTTATTGCCCTGCATAAAGAAATAGTGTCTGCAAGCGTGGCTCTAAGGCTATATGCAAACCCTCACATTTGTCTGGTCTTCAATCTACCTTTCCCACAAACTTTTAGTTACTAATTGTTGAAATATTTCTCCTCCACTTCAACTAATTTAGCTTTGTTTGCTGCCATTATATACTTAATACTCCCTCTCAGCTACAAAATTATTGTCTCCAGACAAAGAAATCTCAGGCAGGGATTGCTCTCCCAGTGTAGGAAATCACTGTGAACAGCACAGGCATTCTCAAGTCAGTGTTAACCATTAACAAAGACCCAGCCAGTCAATATACAGCTGTTGCTAACAAACATAAGACTCTGTGCTCTGTAAAGCAGTTCAGAACAGCTATTGGGACCTACAAAATAGCTGCACCTTTATAATCTTTGTAAGAGCATGATTTAGAAAGGGCCTTCTGGTCACAAATCCAACTGAAACTTTAAGAGCCCAAATATCCTTGAGCTTGTAGACATATCTAGAAATCCCACAATAATGGATACACTTTTCCACTAAAAAATTTTCTTTTCTTTATAGCAAATCTTTTATTCCCTCCATCATGAAGCATTACCTGTGTTATGTCTAGGACAACAACCAATATTTTTCCCATCCGTGTCTTCTCTCAGTCAGCAGGGACACCTCCATACTTGAGTGACACAAAAAGATTGTACTGTTTCCTGCACACCTAACATAAGAATAGCCTCAATGTTCCCAATAGTTTTTCCTTGCTAAAGAAAAGGTCTAGCAAAATTTTACGGCCACAGTCTAAAGAGGGAATAACGGGCAGCACTGAAATTTTTATTGTAACACGAAAGATGGGAGATGCAGGTACAAAGTGATTCTGTCTTTTCCTTCCAGCATCCACAGGAAAATCAACAAATCCTCTTAGCAGGGCTCTTGGAGTCTGTTAGCTTAACAGAATTACAGAATAATAGGGGTAGAAAAGACTATGTTGCCATGCACCTGATCCATTAAAAACAGAAACTGAGCCACAGGCTTGCATAGTTGAATTATATCAGAAAAACACATTCAAGATTCAAAACCATCTGAGAACTCTACAAAATATTTCAGTTTTCCATATAAAGAGCAAAAATCTCTCCCTCTTTCCTTTTCATTGTTATTGGGGTTTTTTTAATTGTTAGTCTTACTATCATATATTATTTTCAATTATTAAACTGTTCTTATCTCAACCCACAAGTTTCTGATTCTCCTCCCCATCTCACCTAACACGGTCAGAGGGAGTGAGAGAGCAGTTGCATGGTACAAACATTGTGCCAGAGCTTAAGAGAATAGAAGGAAAGAGAGGTGAGGAGAGGTGAAGTGAGGTGGTGTGAGCACAGGCGAGACAAGGCAAGGCAAGTGAACAAGCCAAGGGGCCAGCAACTTTACCACACAATTGCCCCATAGAGAAAAGAAAAACCCCAAAATAACATCTGGATACTTAATTCAAAGGCTTTTTTAAATTATACACTATTTTTGAGAGGAGAAATGAGTTGAGGAAAATGCAGATGATAAGAAAAATAACACTGATCTGCAGAGAATCCATTGGAAGAAAAAGCAGAAAAGAAGCAATATTTCATACTGTACTTCATACTTTCAAGCTCTACCTTTAAGCCATGGATTGGATAGGCGTGTCAGTTTTGGTTATCTGAAAGAAAATACAGAGCCAAACAATGGCATCTTGGATAGAAAAGTTTCTACACAGCATTATTGCAAAGTATTATAATCAATAATTCATTGATAAAAATTAATTTCTGCAAAATGTATACTCTAGAAAAAGGAATAATGCATTTGTAGACTAACAGATTTCAAACACTCATGTGAATGACATTAAAAATTGCAGGCTGATTTCATAATGCACTAATTTTAAATCAGTGAGTGAGCAGGGATTTAATTTACATGCCAAAAAGCTGGAGAGTCGTACCTCCAACAACTGCTCTCTACTAACATGATGTAGAATTTACCTTTTGTCATATGCCTTCAAGCAAAACACACAGAACCTCCACCTAAGCCTTTATCTTCTTTATTCAAAGAGTGCTTCTTGCTTAACTATATCAGAGTGTTTAGGGGAAAATGAAAATTTTTGTTAACCTTTGCATTCTCCCCAGTAAAAACATTTAATAAATTATGTGGAAATGGATCATAGGGTATTATTTGGAGTGTATCATGGTGTCTCCCTTCAAAATATGAGCTGGGTTACTTTCCTCATCCAGTTTTCTGATCACTCAAATGGGAATTACTCATCCTGCATTTAGAAAATATAGGTTATGATCCTTTTGTGTTTGAGTATCTGCAACAATCACTGAAGAGGGGTGCAAAATATTCATGGAAATGACTGCAGAGTGGGAAAAAAACCCAAAATCAACCTAGTTACCAACCGCTAAATACCTGGTTTGGGTAGGATTCAGTAGTAAACTCCTGAGCTCAAGTCCTGGCTCTTTTCCAAGCCAGGAAAAATCGTGATCTACATTCTCCTACATTCCATGGGAAAGGCCTCTAATTATTTAATCACTCACAGTATCTCTGTTTCAAGTTCAAGAAATTCTCCTAGCTCCTGAGTAGAAAACTGCTCTTTAAAAGGCTATTAGAAACTCACAGGTTTCAAATGAGATAGTCACTTTACAGCTTATCTTAAAAAATAGAAAAAACAAAAGCAAATTACCCGTTCTCCTCAACCAGCTCCCACCACCCAGCAGCCCTTCTGTTCAAGAGGCTGCCACACTTTTCGCAGGCTCATCTCATGTTGACCACAGTCTGAGTGAGTTTCAGGTAACTTTCTTTTGTCCAGTTTATTTGTTTGTTTCAAACTAGTCCTGAAAAAGATGTAGTCAAACAACATGCAGGCAATCCATCCTTCAAAAACTATTTGTCAGGTAATATATACATGGATTCTGTGTTAAAACCCCCTGAATTTCCACCAGAAAGTGAGATCCCTAGCTATTTTCAATACCTCATCTGTAGAAATATACAAAATCTATGTAGCAAAACGAAGATTAATACAAGTATTTCACCAAAGATGGAACTACACCCTCACTTGACACAATACCAGTGCAAGATGCCTTTCAAGTCTCAAAGCTACTTTCACTGCCAATCCCAGAAGTTTAGGACTGACTCTTTAAGAAATCAAAATACTATCTTTAAACAGCAACAGGACCTTAAGCCCTACTGAAATCATGCCTCATTGCAGAAGAACTTACATCTCTTTGCTGCAGGCAGAAGATCATCACTAAATAGTACCAAGTCATAGTGCCGTTCAGCTGTGTACAGAAGGAACACCACCTGGAAGCCCCTATTTTCCAGCTCTCCTAGGAGACCCCATAACATTTGTAGCTGATGCAAATTTACAGTAAGAACACAGGCACTTAAGGATACAGTAAAGAGAGAAATGCAGGAAAGTCCAGATAGCATGAAAGTCCTTTCCATATACTTAGCTTTAATACACGTTTAAAAATATATGTTGAACGTGCTACCAGACACTTATCTGTCTTGTCTTGTCCTCGGCTCCATCAGGCACAGCATCACCAGCCAGTTGAGGGTGGTGATTGTCATGCTCTGCTCTGCACTGGGGCAGCCTCAGCTCGAGTCCTGTGTGCAGTTTGGGGCATCACAATAAAAGAAAAATATTAATCTGTTGGAGTGCCCAAAGGAGGAACACAGGGATGTTGAAGGGTCTTGAGAGGAAGCCGTATGAGGAGGGTCTGAAGGCACTTGGTCTGTTCAGCCTGGAGGAGACTGAGGGGAGACCTCATTGCAGTCCGCAGCTTCCTGACGAGGGGAAGCTCAGGAGCAGACAGTGATCTCTTCTCCGTGGTGACAGGACCCACGGGAATGACATTAAAGTGTGCCAGGGAAGGTTTAGGTTGGATATTAGGAAAAGTTTCTTCACCCAGAGTGTGGTTGGGCACTGGAACAGCCTCCCCAGGGCAGTGGTCACAGCACCAATCCTGAAAGAATTCAAGGAGTATTTGGAAAAAGCTCTCAAGCACATTGAGACTGTCCTCTGAAGGGCTTGGAGTTGGACTTTCGATATCCTCGTGGATCTTTCCAGCTAAGGATATTCTATGATTCTATGATCTTCCCAGAAAAGTTTCATCATTATCTCTGCCTCTGAGACTGAGTCAAAAGTTCACAGAACGTTTTAGTTTGGTGCTTGAAACAAGGCTTTCTTATTTTTTGTTGGGTTTTGGTTGGTTTTTTTTCCCCAAATACTTTCTATTAAATAACATGTAATGTTCTATGATTTACTTTCAACACCCATCAGATCAGTGTCCACTGCACTACTGTATATCAGGACACAGAGTGTCAAATTAGCTCACTAAAGTAAGGAACATCCAACTAGTAGCCATTTTGAGAAGTTTGCTATAAACATCTTGTCTCACATCATACTACATTTTCTTTGACAGAAGCAGGGCCCAGTTCCACTGGAGCAGCATTCTGCTGCTCCAGCCTCAAGGCCCTCCTGTTGTATCCCCACAAGCACCTGCTTGTACTACAAGGAGAAAACTCCTGTACTAAACAAAGAGCCGCAGATCAGAGAAACTCTGTGTATGCTGAAAGAGGAACTATTTTTGCAAAACCACGGTAGACTATCAAGAAATGCGTGCCTGAGTACAAGTGAGGAAAAAAAATCAACCATAACTTTGGCTTTTCAACTCCCTTCTCCTTGCTGCTGCATCACAGCAAGATCACTAGGAGCACAGAACATTGCTCTTTTACACCAGCTGCAGTAGCTCAAATGTAAGCTCTCCAGAAAATCTGGCCCACGCTCACAATAAAACATGTACAACACAGGTGAAATCAGCGACTTAAACTGCTAAAACCGCTTTTTCTCTGCAGAGCATGTGCAAACAGACTTGCAGGCAGATTTTCTCAGCGACAACAGAATGCATTTCTGACATACAGGAAATGTCTTCCCCCCTCCAAAGCCTTAACATTTAATGTCCTTTCTAACCAGCATGACGTAGCAAAGCTTGGTGAAAGGCACTTGCTTTTCAAAGTGAAAAAAAACACAGGTTCCTATATTGGCTGCAGAGCCAAACCTCTGTCTGAGCTGCCTTTGGCAAATAAAAGTTTCGTAATATATATCTGCTGTCTTTACAACACTCATCTGAAATCCAGTATTTATAAAGAAAATTATTACACAGATGTTTAATTAGATTATAACATCAACCCCAAGTACTTATACCCTTATTTCACCTTTTTTTTTTTTTAGTTTTACAATCCAAGATAGTTCCACAGGAACAAATTACTGGTGAAAGCTAAAATTGTCTACAGTTTTCTACGTAAAACTGACTGTTCTCATTCTGGAAAATGTTCAGTTCAAACAAATGGAGCTTTAGCCCATGGACAGGCTTCAAACTCTGAATGAAAATGGAAGCTGAGCCTTGTAAAACTCCATTAGAAGGAAAATAATCAAAAAGCACCCTCAAATCCAGTTCCTGAATTTAGCTTACATGTGATACTTGGCATAAATCAGATCATTTATTTGGGACCTGAGAGATTTTTGGCATGTTCCTCGTTTTAATTTAATTAGGATTTTGACTGCTAGTTTGTTTGTAATTTTTTTCAAAGCATTTTATAAAGATCCTTGTAAATCTAGACCTATTAAGAGTTTAAAATTTCAGAGATTCTAATATGTTATCACTGCCTATATATTTGTACAGGCTGAAATATATTAGCAACAGCACACAGAAAACCAATTCCATATGCAAGAGATGGTGAAATATCTAGAAAGAAGCCACATTCCTAAACACTACTATGTCAGCAAAAATTTCGTGTATAAATCTGGTCTAAATCAAAGAATTGACACAAGCTGACCATCCAGTATATCAGCTATCCTTATCTAGAACAATCACACAATACCAGTTGAGCCAGACTTTTTGAAAATCCAGAAGAAACTCCCAAGTAATTACTTTAATCTGCCTCTTTCCAGATAGCAAACCTAGCTGTTCTACAATCTGTCAAAAACTTCGTGTGCTGGTCCAGTCAGGCAGCTCTCAAAATACAAGACCAGTTTTCTCTTTAAGATATTCTCCCAGGCTTCCTATATCTGTTTTCACTTTCCTTTTCTTTAAGCCATTCTTACAGTACTATCCAGATGGCAAAGAAACGCTCAGACCGATTTACATAAATACAGTTTCATACAACAAAGAGTTAGAGAACACATTGCAGGGAAAACAATGAAGACAAACAGATTTCAGGTGAGTGCAATCAAACAATCTTGCAGTCTTTTATTTTACTTATTTTTTTTAATATACTCTGCAAAAGAATGATATACTAAATTATAATATTATGCAAAATAAAAACTGCCTGTATCTAACCTTTTAATCTGGAAACAATGGCAAGTACTTTAGGAAAAAAGAAATATGAAAGCAGCAGGCTAGCACAGATCACCACATTTCCATTTATATTGATGAATTCAACCATTTATGTCAGGAGGGGAACTGGGTCCCCTGAGGAATTCAGACCACAATATCAGGCTCCAGGCAGATCCTTTGCTGCTGTATACATCTCATATTTGTTTGGCCCCATCCAGCACAGAAGAAATTCCCCAATTTACAGGTGTTTCACTTTGCAATCTCCACACAGTGCAAATTCCAAAAAAAAGACAGAAGGCAGTGAGGATCCAGTATGTTCTAGTGCCAAAATCAACTTTGGGTAATTTTAGGTCTTATAATTAGACTCTCAGTGTGGAATATTTTAGGAGAACATGGCTCAAAATTATGCCTGGCATAGTTCTGTTCACTTTCTGAGAGATTAATTTAGCTCTTTTATTGTTTATGCTGTTTCACACATTGCATGTAGGTATCAGAATAAGTCAGAAACAGAGACAAAATCATTGACTGCATTTACCTCAATCACTATGTATGCCCTAACTGAATCACAAGAAAAAATGATTGCATGAACTGAATTCACCCAAAATTGATAGTCTGATTTCAAATCAGCATTGAGCCTACATTATTCTGACCAAACAATATAGCTTGATAGCTCATCTCAGTGTCTAATGAAGTAACGTTTGCATAATGCATGAATCTAGTTTAGGAAAATTGAAACTGATTTGCCTTAAAGATGGCCAGATGTTTAGTGAGCATGTGCTCGAGGGACAATTTCACCCAGAGTAGTGAAGACCAAGACTGAGACGGATAAGTAATACAGGAGGAAATTTTTTATTTCCTTTTGCAGTAGGGAAGACCAGCAAGCAGTTTGGTGATCCCAATTCTTCAACTACTAAGAGCAGTAAAATTAAGCAATTGGCACTTTTAGACAAACAAAAAACCACTTTTTTTTATTCCAATATAATAATCTCTATAAATTTAAAGACTAGGATCGTACCTTTCTATAATTCACAGTTTCAACTGCTTTGTAATTTGATCTCAATCTATATGCCTTCTAGGTAATCAAAAACACATACTGTGCACTCTGCAGCAAATATACCTCAGGGAAATATCTACCTGGAAAGCCATTTGGAAGCATAGAGCTGTCAGAGTCTGATATATGGAGTGTGTGTAAGCAGATGACAGTTATTTCTTTGTCTCAGTTAGCCAACACACTTTACCAAACATGAACCATCAGCCAAAGCTCACTATCCCTTGAGTTCACTAGCTACTGTTCCCAAGAATGACTTTGAGAGGCAAGGTCTGAAAACAAAGGTAACTTATTTTTATTGGGTAAATAATACAGGTGGAAAAAAAATCATAAAATCTTGTGCACGCACGTCCTTTCTCTTGTCTGAGAGAACCATTGCAAACTTCGAGCCTGTTGAGATAAGCATGTTCTGGATAAAAATAAGATTCATTAATCAACAGACAATAGAGAGAAAGGTTAGTACATACAACTGAAGCACAAAAAGATGCAATAGACAAGATAGGTGACGAGTAGTCACCACTTGCAGAGATTACCAGGAGCACAAGTATAGAGTCACAATACCATACTTGTGCTTTTCTGTGTTCAACAGGATTATGAAATCTAGTTTCCAGGATTCTTCTTTTGAAGGATTTAGTAATGTCTCTCGAGGAGAAGGACCAGGAGGTCTGAAATAGCATGGCTGTCTTATGAAATGTTCTCAAAATAGTATCCAACCATTTTCGTCCTTCCTCCTCTCTTGCAGTTCCCTGTGCTGTATCACATTTGTTCTGTTTCTTGCATACAGTCTTCACAGGAACTTTTGGCTTCATAGAAGAATAGTAATACAGAAGCAGATTACATGACAGTGTAATAATCACTGTGTCTATGTCAACACGATGAAGAGTCTGCAAGACCAAGTGTTTTCTCCATTTTTCTTTCTAACAGCTGGCCTAAACTCCTTCCTTCAAACATTGTTATTTTAAATCTCAAATCAAAACAGGTAAAACAATCCTATTATTATGACATATTTTTTTGTTTAGACCAGAATTCCTAAGAAGAATTCTTACCAAAATCATACCAGATTTCTTCTGGTATGCCAAGAATAGTACAGATTTCTTCTAAATTTCTAATCTCACTTTATTCAAATATTTGCTATCAATACAAGGAAAATCTCAGTGGAGCTGATGTAACTATTTAACAACCATTGGCGTTTATGCTAAGCTAGGCACTGTAAGAAAGAGCTTGACAGCTTCATACCTTTATGAACCTATTGCAATTTTCATAAATCTGACCTGACAAAGAGAAGGCCATGTTCACAAAGCTGTGAAGGCTAGGTATTTAATACCTCCCATGAATAAGTTCCTTAAATACTCAAAAAAATTCTCTTCTCCTTGAAAAATATGCCGAAGCAATTGTGAGAAAGCAAGAATAAGTCATCCCTGCTCCCAAGTCTCCCAAGGAATGCAATTGACTAGATAAATTATGGGGTAAGCACAGGAAACAGTCAGAAAGGAAAACAGCAATTTCTTTTGTTGAAGAATCTCACAACAGCATTGAGAATTTATTCTCCTAGACCCTTGAATAGTTTCCGTATCTTTACCATTTACAACCTTAGAAAACCATCAAACAACAGTCAGTAAAATTATTATATTACCATTAAAATGCCTGTTGCTAGTTTTAAAGCAGTGACTCCACTTTAATATCCTAGATGTTTAACTAAAACATATCCAAAGCTCTGTGGTCAAAATTATCTGCTTCTGTGTAGTGTGCAAAAAGCTATTAACAGCTACAAGAATAGCTACCTCTCACGAAATTTCTTCAGATTTCAAGGGTTGCTAATGTAATTTGGAGAATGAAGAAAAGAGACACAAAGTTTCATGAGGAGATAGAAGTTTTAACTGTAGAAAACAGCTTGCCCAACACAACACGGTATGTAACAGAACCACCTGTATCTTAAAAGTCTAATGAAAAGCAGACACAAAAGAAGACTGCAGTGGAAAGAACTTTGAGGAAGAAAGCTATGAAAACATATAAAGAGCCTAGAATGTCACTATTTTTGACCACATAAAAACCCCTTTTCCAGACCAAGAAAGCAATAAATTAGGGCAACTTTGATTTAAAAAGAAGAAAGTGTGCGGTGTTAGCAAAAGCATGGAAGTGCTGGGCTACAGACTCAACCCTCCAGGCTGTAGACCTTTTTAATTGCAGAAACCAAGCATTTGTATTATTCTTCAGTTCTGTGTAGTCATTCAGCAGAAATACCTTGTCTGTACCAGAAAAAGCATATCTGAGATTTCTTAAGAGCCAAGGGACACCATGTTCACTAAAAAAGCTTGAAGGGAAATGTAATACAATTCTCTAAACCTTATCTTCGAGCAATCTGACAAAAAAGGAAATTATGTCCAATTAGACTGATTACAAGTTCTCTTGTTAAAAAAAGTAAGGTAGGGAGGTTCTTCTGGGTTTTGCTTATTGCAATAATGGTGTGGAATATGCCAATCATTGTTCTGATATTCAGATGATGCTGATGAATAGTATTCATTCTTTACAAACAAACAAAAAATCTTACAGAAAGCTGAAGAAGATTCTGTGACCCAATAACGGTTTATATGGGGTCACCCTATATTCACTTATTTCTTCCTAACTACCAAGCACATTTGTAATGCTGCTGGCATTTCTCTATGGATGCTGTGATGGCTAGGTCTACATTCCCAGAGGTTATGCCATGAAGTCTTGCAACAACTTGTCATTAGTACATCTCTATTACTTACAGAACAAATCAACAACATTCATTTGCTTCCCAAATAAATCCATCACCGAAAGAACTAAGGAAGACCAAACTCTCAAAACCGTGGTTTAAATTATGTCAATACCATTCAGGAATCTAATAAACAGGTGGACACAAAAGTAATTACCCTTTCATGGAGCAATCGTGGAAAGCTCAAACTCTAAAACAAAGTTGATAAACACTTGATCACTCAAAAATGAAACTGATTTAGGCCAAGAGATTGTCAATTTACCCTAAAGTAATTCAATACCCTTCACAGCAATTTAGCCATAGATTTTCTAAACCAACTTTCTCAAATGTTGGTGATAAAGAATGTGAAGCTGTGTATCGCTGGACGGATAAGAAAGGCAACTACTACTTTCTAAAGGAACTTTAACACTGAGTACACTAATTCTAAAGCCTAAGGCCTGCAGGACCAAGAAAGAGGTTATTGAAATGGGAAAAACTGAGCTTTAAAAACTGGGGCTAGGCTGGAAAGGAGTTTCTTACCACTTTTTGTACAAAGACTAATACACTACCTCAAAGAGAAGGTACATGTTAGATGTTGTCTCACTGTTCATCTATGGAAAAAACATTTAGCCTAGCTGCTCTTCAAATCTTCATACCCACTACTGAGTAGATGAGACATTTAATTTTCCTATCTTACTGAAATTAAGTTGCTCATTTGTCATACACCTTTTGAGAGAACACTAAGGCTAAGTCCATCCACATTTGACAGCCTGCTTGAATTCTGATAAGACAGAGCACCAGACTGAAGATCAGTCCATTACCAAAGACTTGTGACAGAACCTATCATTCCTCCAAGAAGCAAACTGGATTTTATGCCAATGCAGTAAATTATGGCAGTATGTATTTTACTGCTACACATCACAGCACACAAGCTTCATTGCAGAAAAGTGAACATTATTCTAGTCCATCGCATTGCACCTCAAACAAGGTCAGCCTAAGGCCTTTATCCAAGTCTGTATCTCCCAGGCCCTATTTTAGTTACACAAAGTGGAGCCCTAGAGAAGGCCAAATCTCGAAGCTGCCAAGGTGATACGTGAAAAAATCAATCCATGTTCATTTTTTCCCCCCAGCTTCCTCTTTTCCGGTCAGTTTCACTATTGAAATTATACGAGCCTCTCAAAACAGCAGTGGTGGAACAGAAGTCACAGATAGATTCAAGTTTCATTTTATTACTACTACCTCCCAGAAACATTTTCATAGGAGGCACTGACTGCCAGAGCTTAAGGCAACAAGAATGAGACTGTATGAGAGGTGATTTTGATTTACTGGAAAAAAATCCGTTCATCTTAAAAGTTTTCTATAATGCAAACATTTTTTCATCATGAGAGATCCAAACTCAATGACAGTATATAAATATGCTCTAAAAAAAAGAACAGTAACCTGATCATAATCTAGCAAAATGTTCCAGTGTATGATTAGTATCTTAGTCCTTGTAAACAAACAGACCAACTCAGACTAAAATTTAGTCCAGTACACGAGTGTTTCTCTTGGGTCACAGAGCAAAAACAGAGCTTGTAAAATTTGCAGGGAAAAATACAAATACCCCAAGGCATTCCATTATTTTAGTGATTATCTGAGCTCATCAGCTGGAAAACTCACTCCTCAAAAACAACTAAAACCATCTCCCTACAAAATGGCTTTATAAATAGATTAGGTAGTGAGA
Source organism: Oreocharis arfaki (assembly GCA_013398015.1). Lineage (NCBI taxonomy): Eukaryota > Metazoa > Chordata > Aves > Passeriformes > Paramythiidae > Oreocharis > Oreocharis arfaki. The sequence continues at coordinate 232,968 of VZRR01005980.1, forward strand.
TAAGATAGTGAGATGGAGTAAGGAGAACACACTTCAAGTTAACAATGAACAAGGCATCAGCCTTGTGCCCAAACAATGACTTGCACTATCTTTGAGAAGATGTCTGGAAAGGAAATACTTGGGGGTATTTCACAGTGGGCTGAAAATGGGATGAAATCCGGCTATAAAGTAGCTTTGCCATGTTATGGAAAGATTCACCAGGCTATGTTTCCATAATTGCAGATGTTCTAACGGTAATTCTAACTATCAAGCAAATAGACATAAAGACTGAAAGCATGCAAGAAATTCAGGCTTAATTGTAAGCTTTGAACAGTATTTTAGACCAGTCTCCAGACCAAGACTATTTTAGATATCTATAGTGTCTAGTGGAGAAGCAAAACGAGCATGTGGGGACTTTGAAACTGAAGTTCAAAGAAGTCTACCAATACATTAAGGGGTAAAATTGAGTAAAAAATGCTTTTATTTTAGAACATTTAACTGAACAAATGGGAAATATTGCACCCATAAAGATACGTGACATAGCCTAGAGAGTGGACACAATAGAATAAAGTGATGAAATAAAAGAAACAATCTGAACTGCCATTTAAGAATACTTGAGAATAAAGAGATGACCATATATCCAGCAGATAACCGATTACTCTTTTTATAGACAGGTAAGTACAGTAGATAAGGCTGCTTCTCACACTCTCTTCAACATACTTTCTGTACAGTTGAGTTAAAATGAGATTCCAGTTGCAAAAACCACAGAGGTGTCAAATTCTTCCTTCACCAGCAATTTATGTTGCAGCCTCAGACTCTTGTGGCTACTCAGTTAACCCTATATGTGTGAACGCACAAACGCACAGGCCTTGATGCCATTGAGGTTTAATAGTCTATGTAATCTCACCATGTTTACCTTTCTGTCTCACAAAACTGCTTCTGGGGGATGTTTTCTTCCCCACTATTTATGTCTAGTTCCCAATTTCTATATTGGTCTCTTTCCCTTTTCCATTCTTTTATTGACAAGCCATTAATGCTTATCTGTAGAAAACCAGGCTACAGTAAGCCACTTCAAGACTATGTTTTATAAGGCAATTTATAAACTTTTACAGCTATTGACAAAAACTGGAGGGTTGATAAAAAAATGGATCATGGAATTAAATGCAAAATCATATGTTTCCTGACCATTTTGAATGGAAAGCACTAAAAAAAAAAACAAAAAACAAAAAAAAACAAAACAAAACAAAAAAAAACCCAAAGACAGATATAAAAAAACTGAGTGATATGGAATTCATACATCTGGTTTACAATATAAAGCGTGGGTAAAAAATACAAGATTGCAAATGAATTCTAAAATTTAAAAAAAATTAATTAAAAGAATTCATTTAGAAGACTCCTAAGATTCCCTAATATAGTGAAAGAGTGCTCATTATCATTACAGATATAACAGTTTTTCAATAAGAAAAGGTTGAATTAAAATCTTCTATCCTACAACCTAAGGTCTCTAATGACATTGTACCTTGAAATGGTGAATTGCAGATTTCTTTAACTTACTTTATTAAGTGATGAAAACCAAGACAAAGAGATAAAATGCGCATATAGGAACATATAATTTGGCTCACAGCATCCATTTGTCATTTACTTTTAAATAAACCAGTTTTTGTATCCTTTAAATGAGTCTAAGATCATATCCTATTATGGTTTTGATAAAAGGCAGGCATCAAGATATTTATACTTAAGATGGCTTTTATTTATTAAGACGACACCCTAAAATTTCTCAATCAGCATTCTTGTATCTCAAAATTTTAAACTTCAAAATACTCCTGTATAATATCAATCATTTCTACCATTTCATAACATCATGCCATAACTCAAAATGCTGAAATTACTTATTTAATGATACTGCCACTTGCAACCACTTCCTAGTATCACTCAGTTAATGACTCAGCCTGTTTTTCCTTGTCTATTATTACACAATACCTACTTCTTCATATCAGGTTTTTTTAAACCATGACCCAAAGAAGTCTTCCATGTCACAGACAAAGGAAGAATCATCTCTGTCTATGCAGAAAAAAAGTTTCTATTGTCTTCATAAAGATATTATAATGATGAGTCTCTAATAGAACAGCAACCAGGTTACTCTTTCCAAATCTTGTTGGTTTGATTTTTTTTATGGAAATCTTCAGGTTTAAAATAGACATATTGAAAGTACCTAGAAAAGGAGTCACTGATGTAACTTTTAGGGGAAGTGGCAGAAGCTGTCCACAAAAAGTCAGGGTCAGCCATATATTCCTGTGGACGATGCCATCTTTGTCACAGAACATCACCCCTCCTTTGACTTGAAGCCTTTTTGAAGGGGTCCCTAACATTTCTTCCTCTCGTGGCATTTACAGACTCAGTCTAAAAAGATTCATTCTTTCTTGTATTCACATAGAATTCATCTGAGATTAACTTTGCTACAAGTAGGTGTCTGATAGCAACTTCTTCCTGACTGTTAAAGAAACAGTTAGATATTAATATTCATACTCAAGTCTAACCATAATTACAACACTTAATGACATCTGAAAAGCTTTCCTCCACAAAATTGGCTTGAACATTCAGCTGAACACCAATTGAAAAAATATCTTAAAGAAAATTATTTCCTAGGTTTCACCCACTAGATGAAAATCACTGATGAAAACTGATCAGAAAATATACATGCAGAGTTTGATCTCTAGAGAAGCTCCACATGATTTTCCCTCAGAAGTGCTGCAGACTAAGAAAAAAGTAATTGAACTAAGGTCTAAGTTTGGAAGTACACAGCAGGAAAGTCTGCCTTGTACGTGTTGATGATCTCACTCTTGAAATAGAAGAGATGGAAATCAATGCAATCATCACTCTTTTTGCTCAATCAACCACCACCTTACCGAGTTGCCTGGACAGAACAGCTCAACTTTCAATTATAATTTAGGGGAGAAAAGTTAAAAGTTCCTGTCCCGGTGAGAAAAGAGCAGGTAAGCTTTCTACTTAGAATCCCCTTTCTCTTTCTCCTGAAATGGGATTTTCATGCACATTCCTGTCCCTTCGAAATTTCAGTTATATGACAGGTATCAGACTGAAGGTCCCTTCCTTCCTCTTCTTCTGCCACAGGTAATTTCCAGCTACTGTTTCTGCTCAGCTCTTTGTGTACCCATGCTTCAGTGGTTCACAGTCTGCACGAAAAACTGCTTACTTAAAAATAAATAAAAAACTATTTTTAATTCCAAAAAGTGTTTGTTTTTTTTCTTTCAGTAGACCAAATTGGGGCTACTGAATACTGTAGCCAAACAGTTGAAATAACACAAATAGGGGGAAAAGAAGCTTCTCAACCACTTCTGCCATTGGAAAGACAAGCCATCATACAGCACAGTGGCTTGCAGGTTTGCAAGGAGGACTTGCCCTCTTCACTGTAAATTTGAGACCGCAAGATCATGACTGCTCCCTTATGTATGTTTGGACAAACTCCAGAGTAACAGAAGTGGAGCTTTTGGACAAAGGTTTGTTACATTTGACTGCCTAATGTTAATCTCCTATATTGGTAATTAGGTTTGAGGACAGAAATTAAGTTCAAAAGTACTAAGCTAGTTCAGATTCAGTTTCAGTGGGATATACTGTCCACAAGCATATCTGAAATAAGGTCCATTTCTATTCAAAAGTTTAAATATAGCTTTAAGCAGTCTTGAGTCCTTAAAACTACAGATATCTAAATTTTATATTTCATCATTTTATTTACCATTCTACCCTTACACATTGCACATATTTTTCTTCAGCTCTGATCAAGAAATATCTCAATGCCAAACATTCATCAACTACCCTAACAACACAATTTACTATAAAAGAGTAACAATATGCATTTTTAACACTGGTATTTTGGTGCATCTATCTATCTTGTTGCCTATCTCAAACTCAAAGTTAACACATAAATAAGACTGTGCTACAATAATTTTCCAAAACCCACTGATTTCTCCTATTATTAATTTTTCCTTCTTTCTACCTGAATTAATTTTGACCAAATGCTTTCTTATTATTCCACATACCTTTCCAGCACCCCAAAATTCTACTTACAAACTAATTCAGAGAGGCAAAGAGCAAAAACACATTGTCCCCATTGCTTTTGGAAAGGGTACCCCTTCCTAGAGTAAATGCAAACCAGAGGACCTTCCAATAAATTGTTCCGTGGAGAAGTTGTTCTGGTGGGCCACCACGGAAAGGCAAGATAATTAGCTATTTATTAGTTCAAGAATGGAGCAGGTACTCCCTTTGCTTGACATTCAATGCTTGGCATGAAATACCAATCATCATATTTTCACAGTGGCTGAATATGACGCCAAATTGTTCACAGCACACAATTTATTCTGTGTTTACTTGCCAGATTTTCCATTGCCAGGGTGCATAGGAGTCTCTGACCACCTTATATTTTACATGCTGCAATGATTTGCCTTCTTTCATGTTTATAGGCAAAACCAAAGAATAAGGCTGAACAACCAGACTACCTTTAAAACTCAGGAGCTTTTCTTCCAAAAATACAAAAAATATATGCAATGCATTCATTAGATTCTTATAGGAACATTGTACATGGCAGCCTTTGAATGGCATTGAGGAAAAGAGACATGGCTTTGAAGAGGTTATTTTAAGATCTTTAAGTACAGTAAGATATTAACAGGTCCTCCATTTCCAAGCTGTACTAAGAAAAAAAAATCAACCTAATTTTAGAAGAGGAACAATATGATGAATCCAAACTTGAAAGTTGCACAAGCAGCCACAGCTATCCATTATCCCATAGCTGCACAAACATTCAGCTTGCTTTCTAAATCTGAACATGCTGCTGCAAACTGAGGAAAGGCCTAGAGTTAAGACCATAACCACTGAAGAGCCATAGGTTTATTATGCCACACTATCACACTGACTCTTTCAGTTTCACCTGCCTTTACACATGCAGTATAGCTACGTATAACTTCTTCAAAATTATCCTTAGGGGCTCAAGATTGTTGATAACTCGATAAAAGAAAAGTAAACACTGAAGAGATGATGAATTCCAAATAAATATGCAGTTACTATATTGTGACTTCCATTAACTCCACATTATGAAACTCTGTATATTTGATTGCCTCCTGAAACAACAGCTCAAGAGTTTTACTGAAAATGGCTTCACTCCATAGTTTGGTTTTTTTTTCTAAGATGGCTATTTTACCATTGAAGATCTCCCAGGATTTTTCAATAGACAACATAGAGCATAATATTGCTCGTAGGTTTGTTCTTCTCTTGATGAGACACAAAAACCAGAATTATAGCTAAAAATAGGACTAAATCAGAATCAAAACAACTTATCACAGTGGTATGTATTGTCTTTTTCAAAAGCTAGTATTGATACCAAGATCAGCAATACAGATAAAAATCTTTGTTAACAAGTCACTTACCATATTTATTGATGATACAGGACCAATGCTGTTGACATAAATGTCAACATCAATAACTGTTGGTTTTACTGTGGAGAAAAAAAAAAATATTATTTTGCAGACAACATAAATAATCACTTTAAATACTTTCTTCCCCAATAACCATAAGGTCTTTTTTTCAGGTACAACTACTGAGAAATATGGATTATGTATTTTTAGAAAGACATGGCTCTATTCCTTCTACCCAACAAGAAAAATTGCCATAAATTAAAACCTGTAGCACTTCATTGTCATGATTCCCATTTGTCTCAGCAGCAATTTGTTAAATAAATTTTCAGTGCTAGGCACAGTAGCTCAAAGTCAAAACCCAAGATGTCGGACATCAAAGTAGAAATAATGTAGCATATTACTTTTTCCCTTTGCCTCAACATGAGGGTCCTTTAGCCTATTTGTTCCACATCAAAACAATCTTTCCAGATTTTTGCATCTCATCAGCCCTGAAATCATCCTAACTTAAGAGGAAAATCTCTAGGAAATCAGATCAGCTAAACCTAAGCAACTCTTCTTTCAATTTAGACTCATTCCCTTCAGTCCACATTACCTTTGCTCTCTTTCATCCAAAGGCTTTTGAATTTGATTTGTTTTAGTCAATGCACATTTCTCACAAGATCTTTCGTGTTTTCAGACTTTCAGGACTTAATAAGCCAAGACAAGCTCTCTACTCATTTCTTTTGCTGAGGCCACTAGGATTTCTCCTTCTTTCAGCATCTTTGGTGTCGGGATACCTGCTGGACATTATTGAGCTACCTCTTATTGTGACATAACCTAACTCTAAAATAATGCCACTCTTACACTGAAAGGCACATTAATTTCTTTACTCATACTCCCATTCTTCCAACCCCAAAGGGTGTAAATTAAGCTCTAAATTGAGATCTAAATTAGTGGTTTATTTTCTCCAGGGTTAGCTGACTCAAAACTAAGTATAAAGAATAAATGCTGTTTTAACCTGCATAGCGAGAATTGATGCAAACTTGCCCCTAGTAAGCCAACAGCTTCTGCTGGACATCTTTCTTTCCCATAGAAGCACCTCCTCCTCTACATGGTTTTCAAAAATCTCCAGAGTATCCAAATCACTGAAGTTTGGGAACTATGTTGGACTTGGACTTTTTTTCACTAACCCCCAAGCTTCCTAGAATGAGGAAATGCAGGCATATCAGCCATTCAAAACTCAGAAAGCTTTCCTCTGGGAAGCTACTGAGCAGAGAAGAGAGGAGCAGCTAAATACCAAGGTTCTGTTGGAAGCTTATCTCTGGTAAGTATCAGCCAATTGGTCTAAAGCCATCTATCTGGCACAAAGCTGAAGATAGACAGGAATCTTCACATGTAAAGATGAATATTTTTGCCTGCATCCCCCAAATTTCAGACTATCAGTGAGGTGCCAAGTAGTTTTAAAGTACTTGAAAATACAGATGGCTATGAAAAAAAAACCAACAACCGTGGCATACTGGCTTGTCTTGTAAGACTTCGGTAGGTACACATCATTAGGAAGGCTATATCCCCTGTTGCAAAAAATCAGACAGTAAACTGGGTACATACAGTGGTTAAAGATGATAACCATTCTCTCCAGTTCATTAAGTAACACATACTTCTTGACTGCATATGGTCAGAACACCCAGGATTATTTAAGGTCGTGGTTTCAAACTGTCTGAAGTACTGGCTGATAAACTCAGATCTCCCCTTCAGCAAAAGAAAATGTGAATTCAGCTGAACAAGCTCAGCTGATTAAAGCAATTCTAATTGTACCCAGCTAATAACTAAATAGGAGTCTAGCAGCTTCTGGTAATGAGTTGCCTCAAAATGCAGTAATAAATGTCATTACACAGGAATTGGTAATAGCGAGGAACTACAGCTAGCTCTTCCATCAGAATAGCATACATGGAATAAAGTGCTCTAATCTTTACAGGGTTTATGCACATGTCTAGCTGGAAATTCAAGGCTAAGGAGTTTGGTAAACATTGATTGACATGCAATTGAATCTTGGCAGGATCAGGGGCAAAATTCAGGACCAGAACACAGTCCTCAAATTTTGTTTAATCATTACAGTTAAGTATATAAATAGAATATGAGGTGATAATTTCTCCTGAATGTGCTGGACCAAATTCTCTTACAGTGCAAAACAATATTAAACACTGCTTGTTAATGCTAAAGAGAATTAGATCTTACTCTAAACAAAAAGAGTAAAAGTCTAACCTTGAAACAGAACACTAAACAACAGTCACTTCTATCAGACATTCCCAGTGAAATTCAAAATGAAAATAAATAATAAAAACAGGTAAGCTACTATACTTATACAAATAATAATAAAAAAGATTGGAAGTTTCTTTGAATTATTTTGATTTATTTTCCTAGGCAGACATAGAAAATACAATTGTAATTTGATTGTATGATAAATATGTGTTCAGGTTTTAAAAGAAAAGACAGTAGAGCATAGTTCTTGTTGCATGTGGTCTTTCATGGATATAAAGACACACAGACATACAAAGGATTATCAGGTATATATTTTAAATTTGTTATCATAAGTTTTTTAATTCAAAATACAAACAAAAATGGGGTAAGATTTTAAGAAGATTTCCTCCAAATGCATTACGAAAAAGGAAATAACTGAATCTTTAAGTTACCATGTCTTATTAGAAAGAACTCACCCTAAATAAATAAACAGAGTTTCATGGAAAGACATAAATAGCTACATTATCAGGAAGGTTGGACCAGATGACCCACCATGTTCCCTTCCAACCATTCTGTGATTCTGTGACTCTGCAATTTCAATGCCTGCTCAGTTTTTCTGTATACTGCATGCATTTGTGAATACTCAGTTCATGAAGGAATTCAAGCCACACACGGAGTTGTTGAGCTGCAGATGGAGCTTTCCTTCTCACACTAGAAAAGTCCTCACAGTGTTGTTGGCAGAACAACAAAAGTGTTAATACCTCACTAAAAGCTGACAATAAGATTGAAAATGAATACTCAGCTTCAGTACTGTTTTGATATTAGCATAAACCTAAGATATTTCTAAAGAGCTGTCAGAAACTTAGAAAAATTACTGGCAGAACCACGTGTATACAACATGCAAGAGAGCAATTAAAGGTTGTCAACAAATGTACCAGCCTTCTCAAAGTTCTCTGAAATATTATCTAATATATGGCAGTAACTTTCCCCAAAAGACAATACATGCGCATCTAAGTAATTGCAGTGTTACACTGCTACAAAGTGCTACCTGAGGTAAGCTAGCTGCTTGTCACAGTCATTTAATCTTCAAACGTGATGGTTTTAATCAAGGAGGGGATTTATAAAGCCAATCAAAATGTTTTTAAACAAAACTAAAGTCACCTGATCCTGGATTTGAGATGGCCAGTGTTCATATTCCAGCCAGCTCAGTAACTATCCCACTGCAAAGACACTACCAACAAGTAGGGCCCACAAACTTCAGACAGTTCAAAACACACCTGGCCACGGGAGTCGAGAGCTCAACACTGCCTGCAAAGCTCACTTACAAAGACAGGGGAAAGCTTTGTCTTCACAACGAGACACAGAAACAGCTGGAATAATGCCCTCATCCTAAATACACATTCAGGACAACCAGAGGATTCATCTAGTCCAGCCCTATGGATTTACACTGGTGAAAAAACCAGTACCTGAGCTTGAATACATTTTAATGACGGATTAAAATCCATGAAGACGTTACTGTTGGACATATGTGAGTTGATCATGCATATAAAAAACTCAACAGATAAATCAGGAGAATTTTAAAAGACGCTTGAGTAAATCAAAAGAGGGAAGGTTGTACAATTTCATGTCATGTAGGAGAAAAAAGTCTGCAAAAAGTTCTTGTTATTTTCTTATGCTTATTTACTACTCTAAATTATCCTGTCCTTTAAAAATATTTCATAATTTTTGATAGATCTCCACTATTCAGAAATTATGCTTTTTTCATGAATGAAACCACTTTTCTTCCTTTAGAAAGCTTCCTCCACATTTGAAGTCTGTCCAAATAGCACTAATGTTCCTGCACAAATCATAAATATTTAGAAATATTTTTAAAATTTTAGTATTGAGAAATATTTTTACAAGCTCAATTAAACAGAGTATATCTTACTGAGCTCTCAAAAATTTTAAAATAAAATTATTTTTTGTTGAGAGTTAACCTTTCTTACATTGTTCAACCAGCTCCCAGGTTTATTCTGGTTTTACCCAATACAGGAGTGGTAAAAAATACTATAGATCAATACACAGACATTTAGAGCACCACAGCAACTAGAACTAGATTTTTAGAAGGCACACAACCACATAAAAAAACCAATATGATCTCTGTTCCAGAACTACACAGCAATTTGAATTCGGCCCAAATTTCACAAGACTCATGAACGCAAATGAGTAACAAGATTGGCTCCGCAGTAATGAGGTATTTTTTTATATTGCTCTATAATGATATTTTACATTCTTTCATTACCAAATAAATTGCTATTTTTAGATTGAGACAAAACTGTAATAAATCATTACACAGTTTTTGGTAACTGTAATAGTAGTGATTATAGGGTTAATTTTTACTTTGTATTAGTGATGATGACTATTGCTATTTTCCTACATCACCTTATAGGCTACATTTATTAACTTAGATATTCCTATATGCTAACAAGTCACCTCTCAAGACTAACCATAGTCAGTTAAAACCACAACAAATTACCACATTTGAAGAAAGACCTCCAACAGGAAGTGTTAAGTCACCATCCCTGAAGGTATTTAAAAGATGAGTGGATGTGGCACTTAAGGACATGTTTTAGTGGTGGATAGGTCAAGGGTCGGACTCAAAAATTTAAGAATATTTTCCAACCTAAATTATTTGTTGATTCTCTTCTACGATGCTATGAAGATGTCAATGAGGACAACTGAAAACCCTCATTCTTCCTGCATGGAAGGGAATGGGCTTGAAAATAGATAGATGCCAAAGCCCTGCACTTGCTACAGACACAGAAACTCCGACAGAAATGTCATCCATATGCTTTAGGTTTGAACTACCAAAACAGAACCTCAAATGAAAATCAAAAGAAGAAAAAAAGTTTGGATTAAAGCAATACCAGGATGAGAACACAGTCCTCTGAAAACAGTAATTTTTTCACATGCTAGGTTTGGTTGTCATTTTGTCCAGGAGTGTGAATGACAGTGTGCACATAAACGGACTCCCTCAATTAACTACAAATCACTTTTATTCTTCATTTCCCACCATCACTATCAATCAACCTACAGCACTTTCATCCTTCATTTACCATTCCCTAATGCACAAGCTGTAATTTTTCAAGTATTATATTGTGGAATGAAAACTGTAGATCTTAATGGTTAGGCTTGTTTTTCAATCAATCCCCACAGTTTCAATTTTTGTTTTACTTATATTCATCAGCGGGGACAATTCCTGTGTGATACAATAAGACTGAACAATAATAGAATTTGTTCCTGCAAAGTCTAGCAAGCTAGCAACCAAGGTCTGGATGAACAATAACAGTCACAAGAAAACTATACAGATGCAAAAAAGAGCAACAATATTTAAAATAATATGTGCAGAACATAGTATGTCCCTGTTTAAAGATGATAGAACAGTTAGTTTGTGCCATGACCTCAAAATGGCAACTGTAACACTGAACATCTTTGCAGTTTACAAACACTTGCTAAGAAACCTCTTTAATGCCAGCATAGTCTGGGTAATCAGAGAAGGAAGGGGAGAGAAGAAAAGGATTTTCTTAAGTAATTAGTATCTCAGATTTTCCCTGATTCTTACCTAAATTTCCACTCATGGCCTGCAGAAAGTTTGTATGCTATACTCCCAAGATCATCTCAGATTAAAAAATATGATTGTGAAGCTATAGAAAAGAAGATAGAATAAGAACTAGCAGGCTCAACATTTAGTTTTATGTCTGACATTTAAGACTAGGAGTTTGGCAAACACTAACTGTAAACCAAACTTTCCTACCTACAATGTTATTCAAGGAAAATATTCCATCTGTGTATGCATCAATCCATGTCACCAAATAACCAGTTTCAGGAAATAAAACTCCAAATAAGAGTTATCTGTGCAAATTAATTATTTACATTCACAAAGAGAAAGTTGTATTTTAAGGGAGCTTGCCAGTAATTGGGCAAAAGGCTTCTTTCTCCAACACACAAGCAGTACTTTTTTTCAGCCCAACAGACTACGCACAAGACGTAAGTATTGCAAAGATACAATTCTTCTTACAAAGACACAAGGCTTCTTAGAAATGAGAGAAAGGAGCATTTCATATATGCAAACAACTGTACTACCTAGGGCAAATTACTGGTGGTAAATTACAGGGTAAATTCAGAAAAACAGTATTTGAATAATAAATATTTCTATATATTGAAGTACTTCAAGTTTCAAATGACAGTGTTGCTTTCCAGCATTTGTTTTAAATCAGGTGATCTAAACAAAAAAAAGGAAAAGGAAAAGAACAAGGAAAATAACCAAAACTCTTAAATAATTGGAAAAATGAAACTAGGGTGCTTGGTGTTCTTTGAAATTTTTAAGCAGAAACATTAATTTGGAGGGCTTCAGGCTCATTGCATTGGACTAAAATTTCTCTACTTATACTTTCAGTATGACACATTAAAATTTTACCTGAGAAAAGGATGAATAAAAAGTAGGATGTTTCCCCTGAGGGTGGAAAAGCTGTGAACCAAAGCAAGTCAGCAAGCTGAGTCAGAAACTCCCCTGTACTCAGTCCATGGTTAAACAACTAGAAAAGCAGAATTCAGGCATGAAGAAGGCTCACTGTCAAGATCCTGTCTTAACCAGAGTTGCTCCCATGCTAGATTTTGAAACAGCCTGTGTTTAATGCACTGTACAAGCACCAAACAAAGACTGTGTGCAAACAACCAATTGGTTTATGTAATCTTTCAAAACTCGAACATGTATCACAAAAATCTGAAATTGGCATTTTGTAGTGTTCATAGAGTAGTTTACCCCTAATTTGCTAACCTTGCTAGTAATATTCTAGGACTGTTCATGTCCAATACTGCAAAAGAAAGCATCAGTTCCTGAAAATGGTAGAGAATTAGAACTCGTGCAGACAATCAAGAAATCCCTTCTACTGTTCCACCTGTAACAGAGATCAATCTCATTTTCATTGAATAGCAATCCTTTCCTCGGGAATATTCCTCTTCTTGAGGAGTTCTAGTTAGATCACTAAATCAGAACAAAAGTCTCTGAAATGAATACAATCTGCTTTTACCCCACCAAAAAAAGAAGAAAAGGGGAAGTACCAGTGAGAAAAATGAAAGAATTTCTGATTTTTTATTCACTATATTCATCCCTGTTTCCTAACTAGGTCTTAGCCACAGCACTCTGTGTCCTAAGCAACAGGTTATTCAAGTTTATTCTTCCACATAAATCTAAATTAGACTAATCTCTACAATCTTATGCGGTGCCCAGTACTACAGAAGTTGGATCCAGGACTACAGCTTTCCCCTCCTGAGTGCAGCCATAAAACAAACAGGATTTATCCCATCTCTGCTTCCCATGTGCTCTACCTTCCCACGTGCTCTACCTCTACACACACAAGTTGTGTGTACCTGGCTTTCCAGGTACAACTATGATCAGTCCTGAAGCAATGAATGTCTCTTTCAATACTTCATGTTATAAGATGCCTGACACTGTCTTGTAGGCCAGCACAAAAAAAGACTTACAGCAGAAAGTAGTAATTTGACCTTGCATGACACTTCACAGCTTTCTCTGCACTATGATCTGGAAAATATTTTGATCTGTCAGGCAATATGCAACCCTTTGTCACCACATATGGGGAAACCTAGCTGGAGCTCATTTATAGAGCATCAGGTGTGGCAATCAGCAGCTAGCAAAAATAACTTGACAGCCTCTGTGGTAATCACCCGTGGTGCACTTCAGGGTTCATTTCTGTGTGGCATGCTAGGAAAGCAGGTCAGTCAGGAGAAAGGTTGTGATACTGCTTCAGAACCCAAGATTTTCAGTAGAATTGTGCCTGGAAAAGGACATATCCTTTAAAAAGCAGCAGAGTTGTTCCCTATCAACCAACAGATTTGCTCCTTGCATACACTGAGGAACCCGTTAAATTAGTCACAGAGAAAACTTCTAACTGCTTTAAAAGAGAACTGCTGTTAATGCTCCCAAGCAGCACAGAAAAGCACATCAGACAGAGCTTAGTCTTCTGTGTTTGCTGATTCAAATGAGCCCATCTATTTGTACCAGCTACACTTGTACAAACCTACTCAGGGCAGTGAGAGCTGCACAGCAGTTTCTGAGACTGCTCTCATCTTCAGAAATATGGCTTATGGTTACAAATATACTGGAGGAGTAAAGAAAACCAGCACGACTCTCAAGACAGGTAGAGCTAGTGGAGTCAGGATACTCCATATTCCAAAGTGATTTTATTTGATGTTATAAATACATAATAAGTACAGGTGACCACCAGATGCTTCAGGGATCAAATAATTTTAGAGGACCCAAGAGGAAACAATGAGTTACTGAAAAGTAATTTAAAAAAAAAAAGGAAGAAAGGAAGGAAGGAAAAGTGGACATTAGTGTAGAAACACCTCAGAACACAGTTTTCTTCAACAATGTTTTCTTCAACATATGCAATTCAGAGGCTCCCTTAGTGTAATGACATATTTGACAAACAGAGGATGCAAACATGCAATACAAATTGCCTTACTACTCTGCCATTCTAAGTCTAATCTAGGGTGAGACTTTTTCTCTCCCACTACCAATGGCACATTTCAGGAACCTCTCACATACTAACTTTTTGATAGGTAAGGTAACTTTCACAATGAAGGAAAAAGATAGCATATTAGTTTCCCCACATAAGGTCACTCAGGGAATGTGACAGGCAAACCTTCTACATCGTTACAAATTTTCTAAGACAAATTATATTCCATATGAAGCCAAAATTGAAACCATGTAGGGTTCTGAAGGTAGCTTGTCTTTTCCAGAACTTTGTTGTGGTCTAAGCTGTCCATTAAGGAAGGTGAGAGGAAAGATTTCATTAAACTGACTTTGAAGGAAGTATGTTTTGCCATTTGGCATTTAATTTAACTGTGTCTTGCTTCATTGTTGGGTTTTCTTTTTGTTTGTTTGTTTGACAGGTTTTTTATTGTGATTTAAATTTTAGACTTGTCAATCAAAAAAAAAGATCAATGACAAAAATCTGATTTATCACTACAACCTAAATGAAACTGAGATTTTTTAGCTGCAGTTACCATCATTCTATTCTGTGCCCTGTCGGTTTTCCTAAAATTTCTTTTTTCATTTTATTAATAAAGAGGAAGTAAAATTTCAGGGCCAGAATTTGGTCCTACTTAATGCCAGGATTTAAATCAATGTGACATGAGAGGAAAAAAGCACACTTGCAAGGTAGCAAGTCTTACTGCACATAGAAAACGATGCATATCCATTGAACAGATCTTCACTTCAAAGCACTTTGAAACAAAACAAGAATACCTGCCTATGGAAGAGATGTTAACACCTTCATAGTTCTGAATTGTTTTAGTTTTTTCTAGGATTGGTGCCTTTCATAACACACAACAGACCTGAGTATCTCAGATCTAAAATTGTAGCTGGTAAAAAAATAGGTGAAAAGATGCTTTACATCATAAAACACTTTTCTTTTTGATCTAATCAGTACACCGTTATTTGCTGTTCAGTACGAAGTGCTTTCTTTTCTTTCTTTTTTTTTTTTCAATTCAAAAAGGTGTGTATTTTTTGTGGTATAATGGAAACTTTCCAGATGCCACCAATAAAATAAAAATCCCAAAAGCCATTATATTTATGGAGACAAGAACTCTGCCAAGAGTGGGGCCACAGGGGATGCAGTCAGGCATTCCCCTGCTGGTAGAACATTGCTTTGTTTCCAAAGATCAAAGGCCCTTTTTACCAAGACAGGTCCTGTTAAGGTATCACTTCACTAATAGCCTTCACAGGTTAACTGTTTTGCCTAATATTTAGGTTGTTCAATCCACACTTTAAAAATACTGGCTTGGAACCTTGCAGGTGATGCCTGGACTGCTGATTGTAGATTGTGCATATGAGCTGAGCAACAGTTATTTACATAGAAGTTGAGGCCAAGTATAGGTCAGGATGAGGAAAAAAAATACAAAGTCCTAGCCTTGCATCCAAGCAGTGACCCACACACTCTTTACAGTGGTTCAGGTGTGCTTGGGTGACAGAGGAGGAAAGAGGGTAGCTAAGTGCTCACAGTTTACTGATGGCTGTACTGCTGGCCTGGAGGAGATGTGATTGCTGAAGAAGTCACTGCCCATAGTATGGCAAAAGGGCACTCAGAAGATGCCTGTACCAGGTAGGACTGACATATACCTGAGCTAGCCAAAATATCAGTTGCTCTGAGAAGGATGAAAAACCACAGAGAAGTCACTGCTTGTGCCAGCCTGCACTTCTATATGTTTTACTTGCCAGTCTTCTCCTTCTCTCCATGATTTTTGGTTGAAAAAGTGTGTTTCCAAGTGATCTAAAACCTGCTATCCTAACTTTTGAAAGTGCAAAGTATTTTCTAGGCCTTTCTGACTGCATTCAGAACAAAGACCATCTCCTCAGGACCATTGCTAAAGCTGCACACAGTTAGAAATAGTGGATTTGCAAACAAAGGATTTAAAAACTCAGTGAAGAGTAGTGTGACATGAAATGGTGAGTGTCCCTGTCCTGCGGTTAAGACAATTTGCTTCCCAGCAGTACCATGCAAATTTAAAGGCCCTAGTGAGTAGGTGGCTATATAATAGTCCTGGATTCAACCCTTATTATTGGCTGAACTTCTGTTTGATTCTGCGAATTACTTCTTGCTTCTTCCACTGCTTCATTCCATGCTTCCTCGATTTCCAAAACATGCATTTTCTTATTGTATGCTCTATGTTACCTGGTTCACTACCTTTTTGCCCTGCTGCTCTAGCTGGTACGTATTATGCTTTAAAGCATTTGTATTAATACTGAGGCCTTGAAGGCAGGAAGACAATTCTGTTTCCAGGACATGTCAACCACCCTGTTTGGAGGATAACCATCTCCCAGACAGAAAGGAAGATGTGCCTGTGTGTGAGGCACCAGCCAGCAATTCATGGAAGTTATATGTAATGCCTGATTCTTTAGCATTCCCCTTGTGTTCTCCTTGCCAAATGCGACAGCTCCTCCACTTCAAAAGGGCAATGTTATTTATCTGCATCAAAGGTAGGAGAGGTGCAAAGAGAGACCAGGGAAGAAAGCAGAGATGAACTAACTTCTGTAGCATTTGAACAACGCTCAGCTCAAGTTCTGAAATGGCCATATTGCTATCAAAGAGAAAAATGGCCTACGACCAAGATGCTTGATAGAAATAGATGTAGTTGAGAACTGTAAAATCTGTTTGATATATGAGGAACTGTGTAATTTGACTCCCTTCTCTAAAATGGGATTTACGAAATGTTGTGGAGAGACAAAAGGAATTATTTTGATAACAATGACTTCCTGCTGTAAGATATGTCTGACCTGTACTGATTTCATGGCAACTGACACAGGGACTTTGAATGATTCCTTTGCCTCACATAAGCATAATGTAAGTCACTCGGCCTTAAGTCCATGATCTGAGGACACGGCATACAAAATAAACCAAAAAATTTGTCTGAGACTGTCTTCCAGATGTTGATATGGGTGGGAAAGTGCATTCAAGCACTTCTCCACCAGATATTAAAGATAGCTAAATCCAGTATGACAATCTAAGTAGAGAGAGATAAATGTCACTTTCTGATAAAAGCAGATACATCTATCAAATATGATCTTTGTAAATACTATGGAAAAATCAAAGTCATAACTATGAAAAAGAACGAAACAGACATTTTCTTTCATACCACAGGACAGTCTTTTTCTGCAACTGTTGCATTACTGTGTACCTATGAGACACTAATAATTGTAATGATGAATACATACAGATGGCTCTTACTTCCCTCCAAACTGATCCAAAGGGATCACCTGGAAACTGTATCAATATGTGTGCCATTAGCAAACAATAGTCTCACTTATAATCAGTGGTAGGAATCCTCCTTCTAATCTCTGTAAATATTTAGGAAAAGCAAATTATATGAGGTGAGTGTTTTGAGTATTACCCGTTCTCAATTCATTCTGAAGCACATGCAAAGTGCAGTAAATATAAATGAAAAAATCTCTCTGATTTCTGTCATATAAACTTGCTGTGAACAAACTGAGCAGCAGTTGTGCTATGGCCATTATGCTCCAGGGATGCAAACCAGGAAAAAAGGGTGTAACTACAATAGGCGGAGCACAAAAAGAAAAAAAAAAAAACCTACAGAAAAACCCCAACAAAAACAAAACAAACAAACACACAAAAAAAAACCCCAAAAAACAACCCAAACAAGAAACCCACAACTGCTTTGAAATGTCATTACACAAATTAAAACAAAAAAAGTAGCCCAAGATGGCTATATGTAGGTCTCTACTGGCTCTTACCTAAATCTTATACGTATATGTAGTAGTACTAACCACAAGACACTTTGATTCTATAAGATTTCTTTTAGAGATGTCTGCTGGTTTGTGGAAGATCATCTCTGGAGTTGCCCTATACACAGGCAAATGCCAGTGCCTTTTTCTCAGCATTAAGGAACATAACTTTAATATTTTGAGGAAAATAAGTGCATATTCTTCTCTTGCTGTGTCCTACTTTTTGTTTTTAATATGCTGAGGGTATTTTTGCTTCTGAGAGTGTGAGATTTTCAGCATGGACTGGACGACAAAAGAGGTAAGTATGTTCCTTCCTCTGCCAAAGACCTGCTGAATTCTTAAGAACTTGCCCTTCTGTATCCCTACACAAACTCTGTACAAATAAACCAGATTTTAGGACCCTAAGCTACCGCCAGATTTCCTCGCGGGAATTGGCATTTTTAAAATACTGACTTGAAAATTAACTTCAGCCAATATCTCCACTTTCCCATGTATTTGTGCACACTTCCAGAACATAACAACATGTCTTCTCTGCACCCACAGAAGCTTATCCTCACTTGTGCAGAAAGAAGTACTTACTTCCAATATCTGGCCGCAGCTTTTTGTCATACTCTCTCAACAGCTTGTTTAGTATGAGAGTCACATCTGTGTCCTGTGTTTTTGGAGCTAAAACCCAGTTTTGGTTAGTTGTTCCATCTTCGTATTCATCGTCTTCAACCTTTCTAGAGCTGCAGAACAAATGAAACAAATAGATGTTATTTTCCGTAAATAAAATATGAATTGACGTTCTGGGTAGAGCTCCACATTCATCTGAAGAAGTTGTAGGTATATCTCCTAGCTTTGAATCTACTCAGCCTTAGGCTGGTTTTGCAACAGCATGTTCCCATCAGCAATTGTTGAGTATCTGTAGATAGGTCATGATTGACAATAGTTTAGAAATTGTCTTCTGAAAGTCTCTTCAAAAAGTTATATTCTAGGAGATAATACAGCTATCAGAGTAGTATTTTATATCCTGTATTTTAATGAACCTATTCTGACTAGTTTACAATATACTTTTACAAAGAGTGAACATCTGCAGTATTATTTTATTAATACATCAAGACAACTGATTCATCTCTTGCACAAAGGCTAATAAGAGTATTAAAAATTCAGATCTGTTAATGCTTCCTGATCATTTTATCCTATTAATAAATTATTATATTCTCAGTGCCTGAATTTCAGAGTTTAATGTATTACTAGGCTTAGAATCAAGAGCTCACTCCTTAAATTTGAGATGGATTATCACAAGCACATAAATACATTGCATAAATTAATCTGAATTTCCCTGCAGCTTTTAAAAATTTTTTTAAAAACAGTACTACACCAAGAGTTGCAGCTTCTTTTCTTTATAGGTGGATGATGTTTCTTTCAAGGGTATATTAATACAAACGTGGTGAAATTACAGTTTGGCCAGAAATCACAGCTAGAGCTATTTTCACACAAGACTAATTTCATTTGTGCAGCTTTTTGTGCACGGACTTTAAAATGTTGATTTGAAGATGTATCTTTTGGTATCTTAGAAACCAAATCTGTTTGATGCCTCTCACAGGAGAAAATCTATGACAGTTAGACTGAGATGAAGTTGTTAGGAGAAAAGATAACCTCAGTAGCGGAACCTATGGAAGGAGTCATGTGTTGTTTCAACCTGCAATTGCCCAGGGGATATGATATCATTTTGCATCATTTTTACATAAATGTCAGTAATTAAGTGAGGTGCAAAGCAGTGGCGAATGAGAGGCACCAGCCTCGCTTGCTCACGGGATGTGCTACACACATCAGTGCAAGTTTCTTTATCTCCCTCTCTTTTTCTCCGTAATTACATCTTCTTACATTACGTCTTCTAAAATACCTCAGATGTCCAGAAGACTTGATAGACACTCCATGTGAAAATAAAAAAAAATCTGATACAAATATAAAAATTTTATCATAGAGTATCATCAACCCTCACACTGCTCAAAGAGCACTATTTGAGAATTTAATGAAACTTTAAACTGAAACTGTTCTACAGCCAATACGTCCCTGAGGATTAACCATGAATCACTTAACATGACCTCACAATTTGCAATTGCTCTAGGCACAGTTTCTATATAAAAATAATTTTTAAACCTAGACCCTGAGGATTTTCTACAGAGAGCTCGTATAACTGAGTTGTAAAAGTAGAGAAAACTTAGACAAAATTTTGAATAGACAACCACTATTTCTCTGTTATTGAGCTGTATTTTCTAAAAACTTGACTTTTTTTTTTCTTTTTATAATTCACCCAATGAGCACAAAAAAAAACCTCAAGAGGATTTTGGGAGGTTTTTTTTCTCCATCAGGTCCATGACAAGCCCTATGTTTTAATACTGCTGTTACAGAACCATTCTCAAAGGAGGCATCATCTACAAACATAGATGGTCGATATTTCTGAGCTGAAATTCTGCAGTGGTGCTGAATTGCTGATAGCAAAGAAGGACAAATCACATGTCTTTTTCTGCTGCAGCCACCACAACTTGACCACAGGCATTCAGACTGCACCTGGAAATGAGAGCTGAGTTCAGGAAGCATCAAGATTCCCATTTCAGGGAGAGGCTGCTTTAAAACAAGTCACTAACAAGAGTCTAACTAAGCACTGGCAGACCTTTTAGATCCCCTCACTCTGGCAGCTACTTTCCTAGAAAGTACCTCCAAAACATTTAAATCCCTACCTTTTGTCTAGATTAAGATTGGAGGAGAGAAAGGTTTCTCAGTGGATCAGACTAATACACTAAACACATATTTTTCAAGCTTTTTTGCTTTCTTCCTTACTATGTTATTGTTTCACTTCCATTGCTTGCCTCTACACAGTTAAGCTCTTTCAAGGCACTTGAGGTGATATTTTTCATCTGTAACCCTACTGGTGACTGCCAATTTCTATCATATTCCTGAGATCCAGAGAAATAACTATAGGATGATGGCAACCCGGTCTCAAATTGGGAAGGAAGAAGGGCTACACACCTTCCCCCAACTCTTCATAGGCCACTAGCTTTGATTCTGTAAGGAGACAGAGAAGAGACTGTGCACAAATTGGAAGGGAGGAAGTCTAGAAAACTCTGAGAGGTTGTCAGGAAATGGTTTATTTCCTTCAATAGGTGTGTCCCACACTTGCTCCGGAGGCTGCCATGAAGCATCCTTTAGTTTCTGTGGGGATTTAGTAAATAGATACCACTCATGTGTGGGGCAGGCTGCCAGGGAGGAGAGGGGAAGGCCTCTGAGCATGCCTGTAGCCTGGTTTGTGGTGGTTCCTACAGGGGGGAGCTGAGCCGACCCCTTTGCCTGGGTTATGCAGTGAGGGTGTACGACAGCCCCGGACAAGCAAAAGGACCGAAGTCCAAAAGGTCAGGGCTGACGCTGCCGGCTGTGCCCCTCTGGCCTCTAACAGCGGAGGCCCTCCGGGGAGACCCTTCCCGGACCTGAGGCGGGGACCGGGGGCTCACGCATCCCGCGACTCACCCTGTCCCTCCTCACGCCGGCCCCGCCCGCGGAGCCCCGGGGGTGACGCGGAGGGAAGCCGGGGCCGCCAGGGGAGCCCGGGCAGCTCCAGCCGCCGTCCCACCGGGTGCCGGCCGCCGCCGGAGGGGGAAACTTTCTGCCGGGCCGGCTCAGGACAGGGCCCTCGCGGGCGACCTCCGGCTTCACGCGGGGCCGGGAAGGGACAGCAGCGGTGCCACCGCGCCGGGCGCACCGCGGAACCAGGCGGGTCCCGGGATGGGAGCAGGGTAAGCCGTGTTTGGGAACAGAGCCCCGGCACGGCACGGGAGAGGTGGGGAGAGCACGCTGTTCTTCCTGGGTACCGAACACTGTGCAAACTCCAGCAAACGGGACTTCATCCCTCCAGCCCCAGTGCAGAGAGGAGAGGGGCTGGAAGGGGGCGAGGGGAGCGCAGACTTACCAGGCGTGGAACACGGAGAGGAGGAAGAAAACCGGCAGGAGCTTAGCGGACATGGTCCGGACAGCGCTGGCCAGGTGAGAGGTGCGGCAGGATGAAGGAAGCGTTGCAGAATGTTCACATGGAAGGGAGAATGAGGCAGTGAGGTGAAGGTCTGAGCCTCTCCTCCTCCGTATTGTCAGCTTTATACCCTGAAGAAAACACTCTCTTCCACAACGCTCCGAGAAGGGAGGGGGGAGGCGAGAGTGAAAAGAAAAAAAAGAAGTGGGACGAGGGGGAAATCCCCAGAGGAGAGGCTGCCGAGGCCAGGTATAAATCAGGCTCCGCGGGCTGACAGGTGTTCAGCCGGCACCGAGCTGCGGCGCGTCCCCTTTGCTGGCAGCCAGTTGCCGGGCGCAGCGGCGCGGCCTCTCCCGCTGCCCGGGCTGGCGCTGGCCGTGCCCCCGGGCGGTGCACAGCNGCCCCGCATCGGAGAGCACCTCGTCCCCGCTCCCTGCCCAACAGGTACCCGCCTCGCCGGCAACTGGAGGAGCCGGGAAGTGAACCCTGCCCCCGCCCCAGCGGGCGCACACACACGCACACGAGAGAGGGGGAGC